>JADDOH010009331.1:0-91492 GCA_016648135.1 Agrypnia vestita
TTCATTCCTTACTCTATCGCTGACCGATAACATTCCCACCGGATTTAATTTTTTTCCATTTATTAGTATTGGTAACAGAATATCACTACGCACCGTTAGTTCCGTTCGTATGCAAATGACAAAACACACCTCCAATAAATATAAATCAGAGCGAAAACTAGTTTTAAAAAGTAGCCGGTTACGTTTTCGATTGGACTATTAGAATTCAATACATCACTAGTTCTTACGACACAAATACCGAGAAGCGTGTCGCTAGGCTTGTCAGATTAACATTTTTTGTTGTCTAATAATTCAGTTATATACGACAATAATAAAGTGTCTCTCCTTAGCTAAACAAGAACAGATTAACTAAACGCTAATACGTTAAATATATTTCATGTTGTAACCGTTTCAACAGCTCGTATTTTAATAAATGTATTTATATATGACGTGGAACACAATATTTTATACAACGTGTATCCGTGTAATATAATTATACAATGCGTTAGTTTTATTAACCTAGCGAACCTTGGTACCAAAGGCATCTGAAATATGATGTCAATTGACTTATAATATTATGAGTTGTTAATTATGTTTGTTTTATGTTTGTATAATTATATTGTGTTTGTATAATCCCGCAATCTAAACAGTGTTTTTAGGGTGTTAAAGCTTCAAAAGTCTCAATTTAAAAAAAATCGCGTTACACGTCTCAGACTGCATGAGTCCTTTTTTACTCCCTTTTTTTTAACTCGTAGCGTCTGCTTGCTTGCTTGTCTGATGAGAAAACTTTGGATCGATTTTAAACCCTTTTCCCGTGATCCAATCGAGCTGAAGCAAGCAGACTCGTGGTGACGATAAAAATGATCTAACAAATTTTCTTTTAATTTTTTTTAATAAATGTAGTATAATTTAGGATTTTTAGACATTTTAATGTTTTTTTCAAATTGGAATCAATACAAATGAGTAATTATTCCGACGCGTGAATACGCACGAAATCTGATTCAATGAAAAACTTGGTTTTTATGGGTTAGTTTTTAATGTATTGAAAATAGAATGCGTAAATCAAATTTTATTATGTAAATTAAAAATATAGGTAATTGAAAAAATCTCAGTTAAAAAAAACAGAAGAAGAGGCTAAACGAGAAGATTATTTAAAATATGTTTTATTTTATCTATGTAATATTGCAATAATAAAAGTAATTGGTGATACACACACACTATGTGTTATTAATTACTACTATAGTTTCGTTAAATTAAATGTTGCCCGAATAAGTATCTGCCAAATCTTCAAATGAGAAAATACTCGTTTACAAATATGATATATCTTTTTTTGATTTAAAATAAATATTGTCCTAAAATTGCACACGTGACCGCAGTCGTACAAACTCTGAGCACTCTAAGAAGGCAGTATAAACAATGTTGAAGGTGTGTTGAAGCGAAAATGTGCATAATTTTTAAATCACCCTTGTACATATATTAATTCTATTCGAATATAGTTTGGTAAGATAGTACAGAACTGTATATTGAAGCAAATTGATAAAATGTTTTTTTTTCCAACAGTTCGTCGCAACTTTCATGTGCGTGGCAGTTCTGGTCTCCGGTCACGGCTGGGATGGCCACGATGACGGCAGCTGGAAGGGAGAAGGTCTGGCCGAGAGCCAGGACCATGGACAGTGGGACCATGGCCACGACGCCTGGGCCGCCCCATGGGCCGCCGGCCACGCTGGTGCCTGGGCCGGTCACGGCGCGTGGGCCGCCCCCGGCCACTACGCCGGAGCCTGGGCTCATGGAGCCGCTCCCCTGGGACATGACGGTCGCGTCGTGGATACTCCCGAGGTAGCCCACGCCAAGGCTGCTCACTTCGCCGCCAAGGCTGCCGCTGCTCACGGTGCTCACGGTGCCTGGGCTGGTCCCGCTCATGGTGCTTGGGGTGGCGCCGCTCATGGCGTTTGGGGTGGCGCTCACGGAGCCTGGGGCGCGCCCCTTCCAGTTCAGGACACCCCCGAGGTGGCCCACGCCAAGGCCGCTCACCTCGCCGCCGTGGCCGCTGCCGCTCATGGCGGTCACTGGTAACTCTTCACCTTCTTCGCTCACCACCTCCAGCCCACCATGTCTTTGACTGATCTTGCGCCCTAGTATAGTGAGAGCATCAGCTCTGTTTGTAAATATTCATAAGAATATTGTATATTATCCCTTTTACTATTTTGAGTTAATCTTTTTACATTTTTTATATCTATTGTTTCAATTTTCTCCTACAACTCATTCTATACTTATGTTATACTTTCTGTATATTTTCCCTATCTATCATATATCAACCTTGTATAAATACATCTTGTGATGAAAGCAAACGAAATAAATCGACATAAAAGAAGTATTGTGTATTAAATCAAATAATTTACTGTAACCATGTATGGACATATCCTTACCTGTTGTTGACATGTCTACCTTCTGCCATATCCGCCTCAAATGTAACATATTGTATCGCCCTTGTCAGCTAAGTATCCTGTATAATTATTAACACATCAATATTCTTCGAACCGCTAGAAACATATGTCAATAAATACATTGATATCCTTGTTCGTGTTCAGTTATAAAAAATATATCTCGGCAAGAAAAGTCATAATTCATACATCAATACAATATCGGAAAGGTTGACAGGTTATAACTATTTATTTAATTATTTATAGTACCTTGATAATTTCAATTTAAAAATCTTTATTATATTATATAGATTAATGTTGGTAAGGCATGATCAAAGGGTATAAGGCTACCTGCTTCCCAAAATGGAGTTATGAAAGAAAACAATTGAGACAGACATTTATTATCCGACTATTTATATTACTTGTATTCGTTTAATGATTGATAATATTGTAATGAGGCTAAAAAGAATCACGCACTCATGTCAAGTAACAGTTGTTTAAAATGATCACAACACTATCGAAGATTCCAGAACAGCCTAGCGTAATCTACGGCTTTCTGGAAGCATCGAGGAATAATCTATAAAAGCCTGGAAGCCACGAGAAAGTTCTCCTAAATACTGGAAACGTTTGGAGGGTTCGGTATCGGCGGTAGCCGGATATAAATAAGACGCGCCCGGGAGTAAAATGGTTTTTGTTTTTAGCACGCTTGACAGTGATAATAGAAGCGAAGGCAGCCGCGAGCTGCGGGCCAGGGTGGCCAAGCTAGCGGTAATTTGACAGTGAATAATCTGGAAAGTTCTTGCGTAGTGGAATAAACCGGAGCAAATAATACGTGCGAAAATTGGATGGAATGTTGTATTGAATAGTAAATAAAGTGTTAAAGCGATTATAAAGTGCCTGTTTATGAGTGATAAATTTACGAAATAGTTTAATTTAAATAATAGTGTTAAGTCAAATAGTGTCAAGTGACTTTGTACGTTTGGTTAATTAATTAATCAGTAATTAATTAATCCGTTATTTAATTCCCGCGTTTTCATTAATTAAGGATTCCAAAACAAAACATTCGTACTCCTCATCAATATCTTTCATGAAAGGAGAACTTAATAACTGCGTTTAAAAATGGAAGAAAATCGTACAAAATTTACTTGAGGATCTACGTTTGAAAAAAAAAAATTTTGTTAGTAGGGACTTTTAATATATGTTTGATTTTTAATGTTTGAAATTGAAATATTTAAGAACATGGTTTCCAGAACCAAACTTGGATGATATTTTCAAGCAAGTTTCCATATTGAAAATATGTAAAGAAAAATACCTTACAGAAAACCAGTAATACTTTAAGCTTATGAAAAATGGAAACCAAATCATAAAGCCTAAATTTAAAACACCCCAAATGCAGAACCACTACATTTATAAAGCCATTAACTACTACCATAATCTACCTATCGAGATGTGCCGCATCAATAAATAACCTTTCAGAACAAATTAAAAAAATGAAAACCTTCTTAAAATCCAACGTAAATTCATAAATCATTTGAACTTAAGCTTTTTTCAAAATAATTCAATATAATTCATTATCTTATTATCTTCTAATACCACCCGTATTATTAAATGCTAAACATATTAATGTACCTATATATAAAGTAAGAACTGTGGCTCCCTCATCAGACTCGAGAGCTTCTCTTCATTGATGAGGTCTACATGACTAACAAAGTATTTAAAAAATGACAATTTCATATGTTAATATAAGATTTGTATTTGTACCTTATATAAAATGAAATAATTTTTTTTATAGTAGATGACAAAATTTTTTTGATTATGAGTTTGTAGTAAAAAATTAAATAAAACACACAATATTGTTTCATTTAATATATGAGTATATAATATATGAGTAGCTTTATATTGTTTCATTTAATATATGAGTACATAATAATATGAGTAGCTTGTTGGTCTTGTGGTTAGGACACTCGCCTCGTGATCCAAAGGTCGCAGGTTCGAATCTCACTCCAGACAAGCAAGTTAGTCCTATTTTCATAGCACAAGCGTTTAACTTAATTTTAAAATAGTAAGAATATTGGTGTGACACGAATTCCGTGTTCGCATCTTTATTAAAAAAAAAAATTCGCACTGTAACACATTTATCGAATAAATATTTTTTTATCACCGGGATACAATCACGAATACGGAACATATCAACAAAAATGAAATAATGGATACATTTACCATTTACACAAGATAGCAAAAGTGTAAAATTTGTCGTAATAAGATATAACGACGAGCTTCATAACATCTTTAAGGATCCCAAGCTTTCTACACACGCTCGACTGAGTAGGTTGAGATGGGCGGAGCATGTGCAGAGAATGCTGTCGTCACGGATGCCCAGGAGGATCCTCCAGGGATATCCGGGTGGAAGAAGAAGAGTCGGCAGACCTAGGCTGCGATGGAAAACGAGGTCAGAAGGGATGCGCATCAAATACCGCTGGAGACAGACTGGAGGATCGCAGCGGGAGACAGGAGGAGTTGGAGGCGAGGACTAATAGAGGCTAGATATGAGCTGTAGGGCCATTGAAGAAGAAGAAATGTGTCGTTACCTTAAATGGTTAAGATAGCGAAATTGTTATATCCGGCATGGAAATGTTCCGGGTCCGGTGGTTTTTTTTCATATTAATAAAAAGAAAATACTTTGTATAAAACCACTATTTATTAAATACTTAAGATGTTTCGAGGCCAAAAGTTGCTTTATCAAGATACACGGTTGGCTAAAAAATTGAAGTAAAGACATTAACAAAAGCAAACAATAAATATATGGGAGATTAAGGTATTTCTTCTTCTTCTTTATGTGCCCTGTCGAGTCCCCACGACGTCAACGATCATCTGGGAGAATGTTTCCCTGTCCAGGGCAGTGCGGAGCAGCTCTTCCACGCTTCTTATCCTGGTCCACTCTCGGATGTTTCGAAACCAGAAATGCCGCCTCCTTCCGATCCCTCTGTGACCCTCAATCTTCCCATTCATGACGAGCTGAAGAATGCAGTACTTTTCGCAAATCATTATATGATCAAAGTATGAATTCTTACGGAGCTTTACTGTGTTGAGTAACTGTCTGTTTGTATTTGCTCTACGTAAAACTTCAATATTACTGGTCATGTCAGTCCAAGATATCCTTAACATTTTACGATGTACCCACATTTCGTACGCCTCTAGGCGATTTAGAGTATTCACCTTCAGCGTCCATGCTTCAACACCATAAAGTAGAACTGACCATACATAGCATTTGATCAACCTCTATCTGAGCTTCAAATTTAAGTACACTTTTTATCTTATTAAAAGATGCAAGGATCTCTATTCTGCATTTGATCTTCGTATCAGGGTCTAGATTGTCAGTAATAATACTGCCCAAATATTTAAACAGTTTTACTCTCTCAATGTTGACACCCTTTGAGAGTAAGGAAACACCCGAGAAATTTTCTAGTGCGAACCTAAGCTATTTAAGTAACGTGCACCAGTATATGAGTGACAAGTTATTCAGGAGTGATACAAGTGCAGCGAAGATTCTAGAACGAATAACGAAATTGTATACTTAGCGTGTGAATTATTTTAAAACAAATTAGTGCCTGTGAATTTAAGAATAGTGATGTAGTTAAATTTGTGTCCAGTAACTTTTAAGTTTTTCATATGCCTCCCGCAGCCACGTACCCTAACAATATTATAATGTTCCAATCACTTAATGTCATTGGTTTATTTTTATGGTTTTTGTTCAACTACCAATTAAAAATAATGAACCGTCGAATGTTTAGTCGTTTGAAAAGCATTGACTTGACTCAAATCCAATGATGTACATATAGGCTTTACCTTCAAATGTCGTCAAATTTTCAGATGAAAGGAGAGAGGAACTAATAAATTGATATCAACAGTTTTGTGCACTCTGAAGATAAAATAATAAATCTCTTAAAAATACCATACTTGTAAATGTTATTAGGTAATAATGTAATATTGATATAATATTTTTGTAACAAAACGAAAATAAACGTTTTAAAACCAGTATTACAAAAATTTCATTTTCAATATCGCATATATTGTGATTCCAAAGTTTCAGCGTCCTCAAACGAGGACACCTTGTAAAAGTCAAGCTTACCGTAGATAAGTTTTTTGACAATTTATTTTTTTACTATTCTAACGACAACGTAAAACGTAAGTGACAAGTAACCATCACGTCATGTCCCCCGTGAGGTAGGCACACGGATGCTCTCTATTCCTGCTGCCTTCAACACTCGCTTCATATGCTTTCTAAACTATCCTCCTTCCACATGACCACCACATGACCAAATCTATCAGATCAGCTATCCTTTCTTTATTCTATCTACCACGCCAAAGCCAGCGATACATGCACTTCTAATTTCTTCATTCCTCGCTATTGACCAAATGTACTTTTTGAAGTGACTCGAATATTAAATAAGCTAAATAATACTTCTACAAAATTAACTATATCTATATATATTTTTAAATAACCTGTACACCTCGTTATTTGCAAAAATCAAAGTTTATTATTTTTTGATGCTGGCAATGAAAAATAACGGCTTGAGCTTTATGGCGACATTATTATTAAAATAAAACACAAATCACTTTGTTTTCACCACTTTATTAATAAAGTGGTGAAAACAAAGTGATTTGTGTTTTATTTTAATACATATTACCCATTACACATATCACAATAAATATATTACTTAGTAAACAGCAGGGGCGTGCAGTAGGAATATCGTGGCATGACTTTTACGTAACCAATTATTTGGGAAAAAAATCGAAAAATATTTATTGTCATAGTATTCATATTTTGATATATAATAAAAATCTGTAGCATAAATATTTGATTTCTATTTTTTTTCCAAATATACTTTTACAAAAAAATCATGCTTCAAAATACTCACTGCACGCGCCTGGTAAACAGTTTACAGAACAAGATACCTGTTAACAATAAAAATAATTGAATTTATTTTAACTTTTGTCGTCATTTTTTTAAATTCTTTGTTTGGGTTGAAAAAGACGAATTTTAAAGAAACAGCCAAAATTTTCGATGTTTAAATTTTTTTTAAATACTAAAGTATGAACTTTTCTTTAAACCCTACTTACGCAAGTATAAAAACAACAAAATAATATGAGAATATTATTTTCATCTAACAATGGATACCTCGATCACGCTCGGGTGATCTAAATTCCTATTGGCTTCAAAAAGACAAATCATTTCTAGCATTTACGGAAATCTGATCGTGAAACCTTCGCAGAAATATGGAGAAAGGCGTGGTGCTGAGGAATTATCGTAATGTCTGCCATTTTATCTTCATGCACGAGGAAATTCCCTTCGGTCATAGTTACCAGTCACTTATTCAATCAACAGAACCTACTTATCATATCAATAAAATAATATAAACTATTATACGTTGGTTGTCCATATAATATTATATACTCACTTTAACCAGGGATGGCATACAAGATTTGGTGATATATTGAAATAAGGTAAAATTAATATTAAGATATATTATAGAAGTCTCACAGACACGAAGCTATTAAATTAAATGCACGTTTATAATGTAAATGTACATTGGATTTGTACAATAAATTGAATTGAATTTTTATAGGAAATATATAGACCGTTTTATAAGAAGTCTCTATAGACCCTGGGCTTGTGACTTATATGAGATGACTTAAGTAATCACTTAGAAATGTATATTAATTATTTATTTTAACGCACTTTATAAACCACAGTAAAAATATCCACACAATATCATATTGTTTAATGTTCTAAATCTGTAATCTTTCAAATATTTAAAGGGACTATGTATACAGTATACATAGGCGGCTGGGCACAGTGGGCATGACACTGGCTTCTCACAACGAGGGTTCCGGGTTCGATTCCCGGTGGGGTCACAATTAATCTATGTCATTTACTCAAGCCTTTGCTTAATATCCCACTTTAAAAATAAAACTTCGTCTTTATGAGACTTGTGAATTTATCTTAATTAATAATTATCCCTTTGTTGACAAATTCCAAAAATTGTGTTCTCAGTACGGTCATATAAAAATATTGTTAAAATAGATGTGTTAAAATTTTCTAACAAAATCATCATCCGTAACGGTCTACCGTGACCAAAAATCGTGATCATCTTGAACTCCCGCCTTCACTGCCATTAAGAATCTTTTAATTAGAGTTTTCTGGGCTATATTATCGTGTGCGTTCGTTCTTTGTGAACAAGACCTGGTTTTCAACTGAACCTGGTCGTCGACTGTTGGGATCAGCTCTTCTCATCCTTACGCTGTCTCATCCTTCTTCTGTCCTGGATGACGTCACCCAATCCATGCCTCTGCATCCAGTACACCACCCGTGAATTCCTTGGCTTTCCTCTGGATGTAATTTGGGGAAGATCCATGGAGATTAACAATGTGATCGAGTGCTCTGCGTCCAACAATCTCAATTGCCCTGCCTTCAACTTGCTAGTGATGTCTAGGCTTCCACGAATCCGTGAAGTTTTTATTTTGTCATTATTTTTTTAAACCACCATATAAAAAACCCACGTGAGATCCTCTCACAAAAATAAATTTAATTGTTAAACCTAGTTTTCTGCATTTTGACTTAACATTGAAAGAGTTGCAAGACCACTCTAACAACACGAAGGTTTGAGGTTTGAACCGACCAACGGCTTCGGAGTTTATGCTTATTTTTTCCTGTATGCATATGTCATTTTATATCCGTCTAGTACACATTTCTCTTAACCCTTATGTCACTACCCGGGTGGGTACCTGGGTACCTATTTTCAAATTCAAGATTTAAAATTTTTATTCATGAAAGCCAGATGTTTTTGTCCGTTTAGATCCCCACTATTTAAAAGGGAAGAAAATAAAGGGAGGACGGACATTGCTATGAGAAGTAGTGACCTTCTAGGAAGCTATTTGACCACTTCTCAATATCAGTTTGTAAGATACAAAACAAAATAATGTATAGGGAATCGTCCATGCAGGTTGAGTACCCGGGTACCTTGGATAGCAACCATGTAGTATGAGAAACTCCGGGTAGTAACATAACGGTTAACCTTCACGCAGATGTAAGCAGAGACCTCTTTTCAAAAATTTTCGAAACGTTATTTACGTGGCAATACATGTTATTAAATCGATAGGTTCTGGTTGCTGTAGCATTAAAAGGTGAACAAAGGGTTTGCTAGGTACGGAAACAATTATTTTTTGAAATAAACAATTGAGTTTCCCTACAATCGTACTTTGTATACTCTTCGACATGGTCTACATATTTTAATTAGATAGTGATTTAATTATGTATGAAAAATATGCAATTATTTGGGTCGTGTTATGTTGTCACACTTCGCGGATTTGATTGCAAATTCAATATTAAATGCGCATGAATGGTAGGTATTATTATCACTATGGAAAATGCAAATATTACGCTTGAAATAATTATATACTACTTAGAATAATAATCTTAAAGTCTTACTATAACAATATGTATTATATATTTAAATGGTACTTGGACTTCTAATAAAAAATAAAATCTGTACAAATCATTTATATTAGATTGATGTATATTTATCCGCCGTCTTTTGTAGTGCGAAGCTTTTTTTTGAATTTGACGTTTAATTGACATTTGTTATAATAAATTCTTTGAATATTTTGATTGTTTGAAATGCACCGCGGTTGTGAGCGAACCAACACATTTTACCGAATTATTGAATCGTATCTATATAATTTTATTCCATTCTGTTGGCTATTTATTTATCTTGTCCTTGTCTGTTATATACAGGTGTAAATTACGTATGTGTCTAATTATAACATTTTATTATTTTTGGATGCAATATATTGACACTATTGCATCAGTGCACTGTCGTTTTTTTCGTTCTAAAAAATCTTTAATCTATGGTTATAAAAAATTATACAAAATGAAGTGGCGGAAAAAATGGTCAAATGCAAAATATTATTACAGCGTGTGATTTAATTAATAAGAACCTTTCTTAAAACCAAATAAATATATAATATTATGTTTTAACGTGGGGAGTTATTAAGAAGTATTAGTAGTATGCATATTTACGAGAGACGTCTATATAACAGACAGGTATCAAAAAGTTTATGAAAATAGCATCCATTATTTAATATCTAAACAAATAACATTTTTTTACAAAAGTCAATTTCAAGGATAATATGTCATAATATGCACATCATGTTGTGTATAAAAATTTTATATAGGTACCAAAATTGAGCTGGAAGTATGACTAAGGTAGGTATTTATTTTGAATATAATTTCGGGAAAATTTCGCACGCAGGTAGGTACTCTGGTATCTTATCGCTGGCCGCCAGTATTTGAACTGAATCGCCCGCTCGCTTAATCTGTGGTGCTTGCTAGCTGTCACAACAAACTGTCTGGTAATAGTGTCCCCTGCTCGATGTACCTATATGATCCTGGACTTCTGGAAGTTTTTTAGAATACAGTCACGTTTTCTCCTTTTCTTGTTTATTCTCATAAACATATTAATTTATTTGAAAATTTGGATCTTATGTCTGATTATGATTTTTTGTTTCAAAGTCGTGTGGTTGAGAAATTGAGACTCTTTTCATTTTACTTAAATATTTTATGGCTTATTTTTGGAATTTTTGGTATTGATGTATGGAAGTGAATCCTGGAATTGGCAAAAAAGGAATGAAAGTAGACTGAACGCGGTGGAAATGCGGTCACGAAGACGCTTGTTTGGAAAATCTTTGGTCGATAGAGTGAGGAATGAACAAATTATAAGTGAATGTAATGCTGGCTGTAGTGTAGTAGATAGAATAAAGTAAAGAGCGCTGAGATGGTTGGTCATGCTGAGCGAATGAGCAAGGAAAGGATGGTTAGGAAAATATATGGGGCAGTGTTGAAGGTAGAAGAAATAGAGGGGTTCCGCGCACGATCAGATACTAGAAGTATTGGAGGATGGCCCTGTTAAAAGCCTCAATAACCGTAGAACATGTATGAGAAGAAGCGAAAGCAAAAGTGGTGTGTCAAGATAGAAGAATATGGCTTCTATCCTCTCTGCCTATCCTCGCGGTAAAATGGCGTGTTGGATAGTTAGTTTGTTACTTAGTTATGTTCGTTTATAACATTTTGAAAATATATTTTTAGTGAATTCGGTATATCAAATATTAACCAGTGGATTAGATAATGTAGTGATATCTGTATTCTAAACATTAAGGTAAGTTGCTCCTCGCTATGGTATGGAAGTAAATATGCTGGGTACATTAAAATAGATAGAAATTGTGACATAATACGTAGACCGCAGTCCAAGGTGAAGAGTTTGAGAGAGATATGCAGAGATAATGATCTAAAAATATTCTTGTAATGTGATATATCCACAAGACAAAAATTGACCTAGATACGCCCAATGTCTCGATAGGTACACAGCAGGCGCGTGCAGTGGGAACATTAAAGCATGACTTTTTTGTAAACGTATATTTTGGAAAAAAATAGAAATCAAATACTTTTGCCACAGATTTTTATGATATATCAAAATACGAATGCTTTGATAACAAATGTGATAGAAATATTACAAACTGTATGTTGTATTCAGATTTATTTTCCAAATAATTGCTTACGCAAAAGTCATGCGATGTTCCTACTGCACGCCCCTGGTACACAGTAATCAAAGCGATGCCGATGGAAGCAACAAGACAAAGTTTGGCGGAGAATCGATGAAAAATTGATGAAGATGATTTTTATTTAATCGCCAAACAATCAAAGATATTAAAACTAAAATGTAAATTAATAAAAGTAATCACTTAAATGTTACCTTAGTTCCACAAACATGTTTCCAAATTCTGTTTATGGTCAAACTAAGTAATGGTCCCAAAAGTGGAATATTAAATTTTTTTTTTTTTTTCAAATACAATATGGAGTACAGTGATTTTTTTAAATACTGTCACGGCATCGTGGCTGCGGGAGGCAAATGAAACACAGGAAATTAATTAAAATTGTATTAATTGAAGTAATTAATTTACTGGACACGAATATATTATGGAAGAAATTTTTTTAACAAACACATGAAAGTAACCAGTATGCAAGTGAAATTGTTTGTGAAAAGAGGCGGGGACTTAGCATGTGAACGAAGATAATAATTGTGTAAACGAGATAAGCGTAGAAGAAATTAAAAGAGCCTTAAAGTGTATGAATAATGGCAAGGCTGTGGGGTATTGATTAGAACGAGTGAACGAGTTTGTGTATTTGGGAAGTAGAAACGGCAAAGCTGAGAATGATATTGAAAGGAGAGTGATTGCGGGAAATAAAGTGAATGGTGCTCTGAATGCAATTATGGTTTGGCCATGGGAAACGGGTGAGTGAGGGAAGGATGGTAAAGAAAATTTATTAGGCAAGTGTTGAAGTAAAAAAAAAATAGAGGGCGTCTGCGGAAGACCTGACATGATCAGATAAATCAAATATTGGAGGATGGACCTGTTAGAAGTTTCAAAAATCGAAGAGCGCTCACGAAAAGATGTATGAAAGTGAACGAAGCAAAAGTGGGTTGCCAGGACAGAAGGGTGTGGGGTTCAATCCTCTTTGACTAGCCCTCTGGGAAACGGTGTGATTGTTAGGTTAGGTTAGGTAACTTAGTTAGTTAGACACAAATTTAATCAGGGTACCATCTTTAATTTACGTCCATTTCGTAATTTGAATTATTATCACTAGAATGTTCGGTTGCATTTTTGCCTATCGCCAGGCAAATGTTCAGTTTCGCTCATTAGTACTTACTCTGGGCTTGTCTCTGGCAAATTCGCCGTTCTATGGTCGTCTCTATGTTGCTTTTTTACCTCGAGAATATTTCTGGTGATTGTGGTTTCTTCGAGGATAGTTAAGTTGATTCTAGATTCATGTAGTATGTGTAAAGTGATCACTCAAGTCAACTCATAGACACTCAAGTCACATCATATAGGTCATAAGCCCTGATCACCCTATAAAAACATACACGTTTTTCATATAAATATAAATATCAAGTACTTGGGTGTCATAATTGACAGAAATCTCAAATGGAAAGAGAAAATATATTCCACGGTCACTAGGATGAGAAAACTCATATACCTTTTCATAAGGCTTCGAAATATCTTATCAAAAAACTTATTGAAGGTAGTATACTTTGCGTTTGCTCAGTCTATTTTACAGTATGGTATAGTTGGCTGGGGTGAGACCTTTTAGTCGATTTTGAGGGAACTCTCAATATTCCCAACAAGGGAATTTTTCAACATTTTAAACGTCCTAAATATTAATCAAATCTATCAAAAATTTGCGATACTTCAGATTCACAAAATGTACTTCAATAATAATTCATTTGGATGTTTTTGTAATAGACCGAGATCAGCTGGAAATATTTTGTTACCTAAATGTAATACTAGCACAGTCCAACACCATTTCACCTATCAAAGAGTATAATTATTTAATGCTTTACCAAATGAAATGAAGACAGAAAAAAATTATAGAAATTTCAAAACTTAATTGAAAACTCTTCTGCGAAATCAGTCACAATAACGCTAAGAAAAAAAAATCTTATCAAAAACAATCAATATATACTTTTAAATGTTATTAAAATATCTTTTTAATTTTTATAATTTAATCTAATGTTTCCTCGTCTATATAACTTAATATAATGTCTTACATTATTTTTTTTTCACTATTCTGATATAATGCTACCAATGATTTAATTAACAATATATATACAAAATATACAAATAAAAATGCCCCCCACTTTTAAACACGAGAATTAAATTCTCTATTAAAAGTGAGAAAGCGTTAATATTCTGATTATGTTTTTCAAATATATGATATGTAATTAACACCATTATTATTAAGTATAATTCAAGTTAATAAAAAAAAATAGCGTTGTACCTGTGAGACTTCTATAATGATCTTAATCAGTACTTATCCCTCTGTGGACACCCAGTAATAGTATTCTTAGAACATAAGCACAATATTCTTTTTTTCCTTAACATATTAATTCTTAATTAATTAATTTGTTTTTATTGTTATTTAATTCAAGCGTAATTTCAATGCGTCTGCAAATAAATTGGCGGCTTACATTTAACTATTTCAACAATGTTTATTACAATTAATAACCTAAGACATAGAAATGTAGGTATCTTTTGAGTCTCGCAATAATTTCTATATTAAGGCGTGGACATTATTTGCTACGGCATAACAAATTTATCAATAATCTAGGGTGTTCCAAACTCGATTCCGTAGAAAATTACAAAATATGTTAAATAAGATTTTTGTGTGACTGGATTATAATAGTGATTGTTTAAAATTGTTCATAAAATATGAATCCATTTTTTCTTGGATTAACATAAAAAATGTCTCATATCCACGGAATGAAATAAAGTGAGGTTGATCTCAGAGATTTTAATCTCAGTACCGTGTACACATGTTGAAATTTTGATCAATAGATAATCGCGGAGTTAACGATTTAACAGTGAGATTTGACCTCTTCAATTAGATAACAGACTTCTATTACCCTTTAATTGCTGCAGGTAAGGTCCAGATTCATTCAGTGATCCTGTAATCTTGAATTTGAATTTAATTCTAGAAAACCAACATGTTACTCTTATTATTTTTAAATCCCTGTCCCATCAACAAGATTTCCAGGCCTAAGAAATTTTTGGTTTCTTCTAGTTTGTGTTTTCTGGGGCATAATAACCCAGAATACTCAACGTCTCAGTCTCTCAGTCAGTCAGAAGTCTCCAGGCCTAGTTCGCACAAAGTTTTACACTACCTATCAAGATTATTTCTTTCCTCTACCAAGAATCTATATTATAATTGCATCAAAAATGACACGTTGCCAAAAATATATAGTGATCAAAAATAAGGTAACCGTCCAAAAAAATATTAAAGAATTGAGATGTACAGAGCGACATATATCGACACTTGAGAACCTTTTGCTGTAGTCTATCAACATATTATTGACTATACTATACTTTTCGCAATTATTTTATTTGAGGGATGTGAAATAGTAAAGGTACGCGAAATATCATAACTTTTTATTTTATTTTCTAGAGTATTTCTAATTTCATAAATATGTGCATTATGTAACGTAATTTTATTCTTTTTATGCCGCACTAGGATTAAGTATATATTTTTTAACTCTAATTGGGCAGTTAGTCTAAAAAGAAAGGCCTTTGAATCATGCATACTACCAGTGATGACGTACGGAGTGGAGACTATGGCCTTTACAAAGAAAAGTGTAGAAAAGCTCAAATACACGCAACGATCCATGGAGAGATCCATGCTTGGAGTGAGCCTAAGAGATTATGTATTAGAAATGACGAAATTAGGCGCAGAACTAGAGTAGTGGATATCATGGATCGTGTAGCGAAGTTAAAATGGCAATGGGCAGGGCTTGTTACATGGCAGGATGCTACAAGATGGCCTCCCAGAGTTCTGAAATGGAGATCTTGGGAGAATAAAAGAGGCATCGGAAGACGTTAAAAGAGATCTGCCGATGATATAGCCGCTGTGGGGGAAAGAAATGGCTACAATTAGCAAATAACAAGGAAGGATGGAAGGGTGTGGATGAGGCCTATATCCAGCAGTGGAGAGATGAATATGAAGAAGAAGAAGAGGATTCTATATCAGGATCATTAACGGCCTGCTGATTATCTGCAAGTAATAATAATAATAAAAAACTTTCAGCTTAGATTTCAATTGAAAAATATCGTTGCGAATTTCGCGTCGTAAAATATTTTTTTACATATTGGTTTTTTAAACACCCTCTAATGCGTAATTTTTTTGTATTCGCGTCCTTGTTGTATTATTTTGCTGTACACAAAAGTTTTCCGTAGCTCATAAATTTAACGAACCGGTTTTTGCCTACCCTGAGTCTCAAAATAAGGCTGCGTGTTATTGAAAATCCCTCGGCATGAGAGCTCGGAGTCCGTTGGTACGTCCACCCCACCCCTACCACGGGCCCACGAAGGCTTTCGGCTAGTATAAAGCCTGCGCGTTCGCTCCCTATCATCACAAGCAGTTTTCTTCTCAGAAAAGGCTCATACAAGACAATCATGAACGCTCTGGTTAGTTTTAAACGATTTTTTAATATCTTTATGGTGTTTGTGCATTTTAAAGTAATGGCTTAATTGAGTGATCTGTGCCAGTACAGCAAATTCAATTTTGAAACCGCATATAATATATTTAAACATTGTTTAATTGTGTCATTTATTCGCGTGGTACAGTTTTTGTTCTGGCATTTTGCGGTTATAAAAATGAATTAATTTTAAATTGAATTATTTAAATCAACTGTGCTATATTTATTTACAACTGACTAGTTTTGGAGCATCCGTTTATTCGTCAAAGATAAATTAAAATAAACACGCGTGTATCGTTTATTTATAGTAATATATTTATATTAATTAAAGGCATCTTGCAAAACTATTGTGCGGTTTGTGTACAAGAATACTTTATAGAATGTTATATATTAAGAATACAATAAATTAATTTAATCACCATATTCTAAAGTTCATTGTAATATTTCTTCAATATTTTTTCTACAATATTTCAATATTTTTAAATACCGTTTAATTTTTTAATATGTAATTTAGTTTCATAAATGTTTGATGACCATATATTAATAAAATTATTTTTCAGGGACATTCTGCCCTGATGATGGCTTCTAAAACATAACTCAAAACGTTGGCCACGATAAAAATATGTCTGAAAAAATCGGAAATCATCTTGTCAATGTTCGTCTATATTTATATACATATATATATATATATTTATGTCACAATAACAACGCTACATAGAGTTAAATGTCTTTATTGTAAATAAGTATAGAACTTAATTTTAACGTATTTAGCTGTAACTGTTATTGTGAATTTCACGAAAAATCTGAGTAATTTTTGTTAAAATATGAACGTAGTTCAATGCCATTCGATGGTAAAATTTTAATTAGCACATTTTAAAGAAATTTACGAGTACTGGATTGATTTCAAGAACTTGTTTCTGTTAAGTAATTGGAATGCAATTGAGCAATTTTTGACGATATTTTTAATGTTGAATATCGTATAATATTGAAAGAACGTCTTTGCATAATTTTTACTTATGACTGTACAGACAGTCACAAAAATAGTGAATAGCTTTAAATGCCATGAGCGCGTTTACACGCCAAATCGTGTGCGTGATTACACACACTTTTTCACTTCGCAGAGACAAGATTAAACACGACTTTAAATTTCGCATATTAAAAATCATTCTACTGTTTGTTGACATTAACTTCCAGCATTTTATAGAAGATGATACGTTAAAATTTGTATTGAAGCCTGCAGCTAACCTATCTGGTAATATTTTTTTTAAAACCTTTGGCATTTAAAAGGTTTTTAAAATTATTGTATGAATAGAGAATAATATTTTTTACATCTTAATATAATAATAATGAATCTGTTGATGTTCTTCATCAGCTGAAATTACTAAAAGAAAATAAATGTTGGTTAAAATTGAACATTAAATGTTAATATAATGAATATCCACCATCCATTACTGAATAGCGTGAAGCAGTCGTATCACTTTTTCTCTTTCTCGCATAGATATCCTTCACGCACAGTATTGATCATTTATATTGTAATATCCTTAGGTGGCAGCGAACTAAATAATACACGCGACGATGGGACTTCTTATTTATTTCTCGCTGTCGCGTGTATTATTTAGTCAAATTCGCCGCCCCCTAAGAATATTACCTACATATATCCTTGAAGTGCCATGACCAAAAAATAAGTCTGTAAGCAAACATATTGAAAGAAGCGTAAAATTGAGCTAAGTGATTTGCATAATGCAACATTCACCGATTCTACCCATGATCGTTCACTAAATCTATCAAATTTGGAATGTTGTATATATGGTATTTATGTACCACGTTTCACTTTTTTATATACAAATTAGGCTGTCGCCATCAAAGGTTGAAATTTGTCATTCCTATAATATAGTCTCCGTAGATGTAGCATCTGGTATGAGATTTATATATTTTGACTGGAGGATGGAGCAATATTCTATTTAGGTAATGTTCATCCGAATTATTAACATATACAAGTGGAATATGCCTGAAAATTATTTTCTTTTCGTGTAATAAATTTTTCGTTTTATTTTCTACAGTTCTTCGCAACTTTCCTGTGCATGGGCGCGTTAGCGTCGGCGTCCTGGTCCCACGGCCTCGCCCTGTGGAGCCCCGCCCACCACGGAGCCGCCCCCATCGGGCATGACGGTCGCGTCGTGGACACCCCCGAGGTGGCCCACGCCAAGGCTGCCCACGCCGCCGCCCACGCCGCCGCCGCCCACGGAGCTCACGGAGCCTGGGCTCCAGCCGCCCACGCCTGGGCCCCCGCTGCTCACGCCTGGGGACCCGCTGCCCACTACGCCGGAGCCTACGCTCATGGACTCGCTCCTCTGGGACATGACGGCAACGTGATCGACACCCCCGAAGTCGCCCACGCTAAGGCTGCCCACTACGCCGCCAAGGCCGCCGCCGCTCATGGCGCCCACGGAGCGTGGGCTCCTCACGGTGCCTGGGGTCATGGAGCTTGGGCTCATGGAGCCGCTCCTCTGGGACATGACGGTAACGTGATCGACACCCCCGAGGTCGCCCACGCCAAGGCCGCCCACTTCGCCGCCAAGGCCGCCGCCGGTCACGGTGTTCACGGAGCGTGGGCTCCTCATGGCGCCGTGTACGGAGCTTGGGGTCACGGAGCCTGGGCTCATGGCGCCGCCCCCCTGGGACATGACGGTCGCGTGGTGGACACCCCCGAGGTGGCCCACGCCAAGGCCGCCCACTTCTCCGCCGTGGCCGCCGCCTCCCACGGCGCCCACCATTACGGCCCCGCCTACGCCCACGGACACTGGTAAACGCGCCCTAGCGCCACGTTGTGACGACCCTGCCTTCTGTTATTGTAGTTGTAATTATATGAATCTCAATGTAAATATCATTTTACCAATATGTTATTTTCCTCTCACATCTTAGTTCTTCATACTCTTATCTTGTGTTCTTCCTTTCCTGTTCTGTAAATATCATATAATATGTATGTTTATTATTATTAATGTAATACTCAAAACCATAGTAGTCAAAGCAAACGAAATAAATCGATTGAAATAATATTCGTTTTTTATTCATTTTACGTTAATGGAGTCAAATTGAATCCCAATCAGGATATGCGGACAAGGATGTGTACAAATTCCTCAAAAGAAAAACTCATTAATCTAAATTGATTTTTTTTCCATATACCTAGATAGAATTTAAATTAAAATTAATTGAAATTATCAAAGTTGCCTATGATTTCACCATAAATCTGTGTAATACTAGAACAACTTGAGGTATTAGCATTTTTTATTTGAAAATAATAAAAGTTGTAGGATTGTAGGAGGTTGTAGGGAAAGTTAGGAGGTTACAATTTAGTAAAATAAAGAGGGTAGATACTCGTACAATGATTGTATCAGCTCTTTATCTCATGTAATTTTTTTATTTATTTTATTTATTATATTTAATCTACTTATATATATTCATTAATTACATTAATTAATTGTGTAATTAATGAATATAACAATTGTAGATTATAACAAATAGTAAAATATATTTTTTTAAATGTCAATCTATAAAGTTGCTCAACCAATTGAAAAAAAATTATGCTTCGGAATTCGTTAATAACGAAATTAAAAAAAATCGATACTTTAAAACTCTTTTTAGCACTAGACTTACTCTCTTTTTGGAGAGGTACAGCGAAAACACTTATGTATTGTTTATAGTTTGAGTAGACTAAAAAGAATGTTTAAACAGTATTTAATATTTAATAAACAAAAAAAAAACACCACTAGGTACCTTATGGAAGATAAATAATGAGTACCTTATAAATTTAAAGAAAAAATGAAGAAATAATATTTCACTCAATATTTTCGTTCCCATTATCACTTCATTTCTTTATTTAAAACTCTGTCATAAAAAAAACATTTTGAAATATTATTTCTAGTCATTATGTCGTTGGACGTCGAATATCTTGTGGATCTTTTGTTGCTTGGGTCTTTTGTGGACATTTCGTTGTTCTAGCAAATCTATTTATGTATGATACAGTTGAGAATGAACAGGTAGAACACAATTCTTCAAAAAGGACAAAATGATTTTGTGATGACAATTAATATAATATAATTGATTAAAATATTCTTTGTTTTCACCATCTATATATTGAAAGCATCAACATGTTTCAAGGCCAATGGTCCCTTCGTCAGGATATAATTAACAAATTAAAAATCAGAAATCGAAGTACAGACGGCAAAAATATAAAAATAATATATGGGAAATGAAAAATAATTAAGCATATATTTTATCAATTTGTACCTTAACATAAAGATATATGTCGTCATGGATTATTTTATAGAACTTTTTAAGTTCTACAATTTCTTTACAGAAAGTATTTAAATATCTCTCACCGTTAAGGCGATCGTCTAGCAGAGTGAGCAAATTTCACCATTTTTTCTCTTATCTTCTCTTGCGTTTTTTATCACATTTTTGTATGGAAATATCTCATTTTAAAATTTATTCATCAGATTACGTTTATTTTAAATACGAATATTTTGTTAAAATTTCACAAACTAATTTATATGATTGATTAATAAATTACAAAACCTTCGATGTTTTAAAAATGACGAAAATTGCTCCACTTTGTGGGCCTTTTATGACTGAACGGCCTGTTGAGATGTCTTTTTTATTCATAATATTACAAAGTAAACGTTTATCTTAAATTTGTTTTGAAATCGGATGAGTAGTTTCGGAGATTACCTCCTATATCCAAACTAACAAACTTTACCTCTTTATATATTAGTATAGATGAAAAAAAAATAGTACTTATAGTAGTTTTTTTAGAAACCATTTTTCAAGACTAGACGAATAAATATTTTCACCAATAATTTTAAGATAACTCATTGAATTCAAGACTTAACCAGCAATGTTTCTGTGCTGTACGCCACATCCTAGCAACATCTGAAAGCAGAAAGATGACCGGTGAGATAAACTCACTCGAATCTGCCTATAGAGGGTAGTGGTAAATACCTACCATAAACACGGTCAACAGCGCCGGTAATTTCGAAATATATAACTAACTTACTTACGCTGTTTCTCCGTGAGGGTAGGAAGAAAGGATAGAGCGCCACAACTCTTCTGTCCTGATACATAACTCTCGCCTCATCCTCATACACCTTTGCATGCGAGCTCGACGATTACTGAGGCTTCTAATTGGACCATCTTCTAGTCTCTTTCTGACGCCATCAACACTTGTGTTATGTGTCTCTCTTACCATTCTTTCCTAATTCGCTCAATATGCCCACACCATCGGAGCGACCCTTTTTTAATTCTATTAATTATGCTATTAATTAATTATATCAGCTTTACATTAATTTTTAATATCTTCATTTTTCACTCCATTTAAAAAAAAATAGTTTTATTCATATATTATTTTTGTATTGTGTTACGCTTTGACTGCCTAACTAGGGATACCTGTTTGGGGGCAGACGACTATTTACAGAGCAAAAAGAGTTGTAAAATATAATTTAGTACACATTACAACAAATTTTCAAATGAACAAATATATAATAAATTTTAAGTTGATAAAATAATTAGAAACAGAAATATAGAATTGTCGGTAAGATAAGGTAAAACAAAAAGAAAAATCAAAATAAAATATAATTACAAAATATATAATAAATTTTTAAATTATTATTTTTTAAATTAAAGCAAAATATATTGAGAAAAAATACGCATCATTACACAGGATCCATTTTAGGGTTTTTTCAGATTGTTCTCGTCCTACGTCAATGAGCCACCCATTTAATTGTTTTTTTTAATTTTTTAAATTTATTTTTATAATCGGATTTGGTATCTAAGGTATCTCATCTCCACTGCAATCAGTCTAGTTATGTTCATTTTTTGCCAGCTTTAGGCTTCACTTTCATACAACACTGTTGGTACCAAAACTTTATTACGTATTTTAAACTATTTTTTTTCCTTTACATTTTTTAAATATCACTAGACCCACAAAACGTATTAAAAGACGTTTGTCTGTCATTTTCACAATTTATTAATGTTACAATGTTACTGCATTTAATTCATTGTACAACCAGAAAAAAAAAATTCTATGCCCATTTTTATAAGTGTATAGTACATAAATAAACAAATCTAAATATAGTAAATAAATAATTCATGGCCTTTGAAGTAATGATGCACTTCACAGTAATTCATAGGTAACTTATGTCGTTTGACCACTTTCTGAGTTCTGCCACTGATTTAAGAATTGTTAAACCTGTAGGAAAGGTGTTTTCTAGTTTATTCAAGGGCATGGGAATCAAATGTTTAAGTGTCCTCAGTCCATGTTTATTAATTATTCATCGAACAATTAAGATCTGATTTGCAGGGCGTCTTATTTTGCCATGACAAAGTACGTTTGCATTCATGATTCACAAATTCACAGATTCACAAGACTGTTTTTTTGTCTTCATATTTTGTGCATGCGTTTAGAGTTGTGATATTTTTAATATAGTTAATAATGCTTTCAGAATTTCTGCATTTTTTACTTAAAAATGATTTTTTTTGACTTGTCATAGTCAAAAACTAGGGGTGCGATATGCAAATGAACAAAAGCGTAAAGTTTTTCAATTTCCTCAAGTTTCCAAGAGTTTTTTTTTCTAATATAAAAATATGTATGGTTTTTTTTTGAAAACCTATTTCAATCTTTTTACGTAAGTAAATGCGGTATCGATTTAAGACAAAACTGACTATTTTGAAATCTGTGTACAGGCCCACCTTAATATATGGCCATCACATTTGGATCCCAAAGGAGAGAGTGAGAGCAAAGATCCAGGTCGCCGAGATGAGCTTTCTAAAGGAGGTACACTGGATGTTTACTTTTATAAAGGGGGTACACTGTATGTTTAGATTTCTAAATGGGTTACAATGGGAAATAATGTTGAGTTTTATAAATGGGGTGCACTGGGAAAGGAGTCACACTGATGGACAGTGTGAGAAGTGCCGACATAAGGCACACACTCGGCATAGAGCCCCTACTCCTACATATAGAAAAATCACAAATGAAGGGGCTTGGACATGTACTAAGAATGCCATAAAAACGAATACCAAGAATAATCTTATTAGCAACCCCGGAAGAAAGATGACTGGTGGGTCTCCCCAGATTAAGCTGGGAGAAACAACAAAAAAACGTGTATGAAAACATAATGGGTCTGGATTGGTTGACTCATGCGGATGGAGCACAAGACAGGGGAATATGGAAGTACCTTGTCGAGTCTTTGGGTCCCCCGATCCTACTAGGATAAGGGGATGAGGCGTGGACAAGGCATCAACAGCGCAGCAAGACAAAAGCATTACAAATGTGGTGCTAGCAAGGTATATTGTAAGACTTATGGACTGCTTTCAGGCCCAATAGCTCCATTTAACAAAGAATAAGCACTGAGCAATGTCAATTTTCTACAATAGAAATGCGCATTTTTCAAAAGAAGAAAGAAGTTTCAACAGTCGACGAGGACGCTAAATTTTTTCTGTCCACTTTTTGTATTGTAAAACTCACAATACCTAAATATGATATTCCAAATAAATACATATTTCTAAATATTTTTAAAAAACCAATAATCAAGGACATAAATTAAAATAATATTTATAAATAACACTTACAGAAAACGGGGAATTTTGATAATTAAGCATAACGTTAACCGAGGCACCTTTAATGATAAGTGCCCGGGAAAAAACATACATTACTGCAGGGCTTCACCACAAATATCTAATTACTCTAAATGGGAAGGGGTAACTTAAAATTGTATAAATAAGTCGTTTGTACGTGGTATATCCACTGTTTGATAATGGCCTTACAAGCCGAAACAGGTGTAACACATAAAAATACTTAACCCGTAGAACTTAATAATAATATTTATTAAAATTTAATTTATTTTAAATTTCGCTAAAAATACATATTTTTTAGTTTAAAAAAGATTACTTACTTACTAGAAAAATTTCTTTTGTTCATTTTTTGCATCGTAACAACACACATATTTTTTGCGCACATTCTTTTGAATGCGGTCTAGCTATACGTAGGTATATAAAAGGAAAGCTGGGGTGGCAATTATTTAAAAAGACTTATTTCCAATAATGTTGGTTTCATAGATTCCAGAGAAATTACCTGAAGTAGTGACAGTTTTTTTTGTGGTTATCTCATAAAGATCTCAGTGGTATATTTATTTTATATCCCCCATTTGTTGTCTTCATACCCATGAATTCTTTCTTAAGTCATCGCGTTGCTAGTGTTGAGTTGCGGCTGGAGCACAACACCAACTCTCTAGTTTAGCTGATCGCTTATGGAGGTCTAAAATCTCTAACCAGAGAATGGCATCGACAGTAGATTAGTAACATATTGTATGTATGTAATAGCCGTAATTTAACCTGTGTCATAAATAATTATTTCATTAAACATTTTCGAGATTTAAAAATCATATTTAATAGCTAGAAGCCGTCAGAAATGACGGAACATAGGTTCGCGTCTTTGCTAAGCGCTAGTATATATTTATAATACCTTTTTTGCGGTCTGGGTTTGCTGGCACAGGTTCAAGCCCCGTCTCTGTCCGTTTAATTTGTTTTTTTAACCGTGAATTTGAACGAAATTACGGACGTTACACGAAGTTACGGGGGCAGACAGACTGACAGACGGACGTATGGATGCGGTCCACGGAGAAGCGACCGTTTATTTGCTGGGTTTGCTGGCACAGGTTCAAGCCCCATCTCCGGCCGTTTAATTTGTTTTTTTTTTTAATCGCGAATTTGAACGAAATTACGGACGTTACACGAAGTTACGGGGGCAGACAGACTGACAGACGGACGTATGGATGCGGTCCACGGAGAAGCGACCGTTTGTTTGCTGGGTTTGCTGGCACAGGTTCAAGCCCCATCTCCGGCCGTTTAATTTGTTTTTTTTTTTTATCGCGAATTTGAACGAAATTACGGACGTTACACGAAGTTACGGGGGCAGACAGACTGACAGACGGACGTATGGATGCGGTCCACGGAGAAGCGACCGTTTGTTTGCTGGGTTTGCTGGCACAGGTTCAAGCCCCATCTCCGGCCGTTTAATTTGTTTTTTTTTTAATCGTGAATTTGAACGAAATTACGGACGTTACACGAAGTTACGGGGGCAGACAGACTGACAGATGGACATATGGATGCTGTATGTAATGCAGCAAAAAAAGGGCGTCCATTTTCGAAAAACACAATTTTCGTATAATTATGTTTTGTAATAAACACAACTAAAATAAAACAGTGACATCATGTGCTCCGATTAATGGATGATAAATTGTTGGCATAGAAATCGTACACCATAAAACACGCGCAGCATATTTCACCAATAAAATATTGTGTAACAACAAAATGTGGCCGAACAAAATAGACGAAAAAAAACGAGACTACCTTAATAACAATAGACAGTTGTAACCTTGATTTGGACACAAAAACCAATAATGTTTCTTAGCATTTTTATGCGGTAGTATTCGGCAAGTGCATGAGTATGCACCCCTCCTCTACGCACACAAAGGAAGGCTTTCAAGTATAAAGCCTCCGCGGTGACTCCCTGTCGGCACAAGCAGTTTTCCCGTCAGAAAAGGCTCACTTCAAGACATTAATCATGAACGCTCTGGTTAGTTCTGTTGCATTACTGTTCAGTTTCGCGATTTAAAATATTTCATTTCGTGTTAGTTATTGAATAATATTTAATATTGATTTCGCGTAATGTCATTTATTTTACATTGATACATAATATCATAATGTTTAAGATTTTATTGCACTTTATTTTTAAGAACTTGAGATAATTTATAACATTATATAACCAAACTTTAAAAATGGCTTTAAAAATGGCATTTCTTTCATATGTGTGATATAAATTACTTATGTTTTACGTTGTATTAAAAAAGTGAACTATAAATTTCAATAACAATGATTAACTTCAATGTTTTCGCAATAAATATTAAAAATTGTATAGCAAAAATTATTTATTTCTATATTCTTACAGAAATAAATTATTTTTCTTGTAATATTATAACCCAATAATACAGATCTCTTGTCAGGTAGTTTTTTATTTTACTTTTAATAGTGAAATTTTTTTTAATTTGAATTTTAATATTTTTTACAGTTCTTCGCAACTTTCCTGTGCCTGGGAGCTCTGGCCTCCGCCCACTATGGTGGACACGAGGATGGCAGCTGGAAGGGAGAGGGCCTGGCCGAAAGCCAGGACCATGGACAGTGGGACCATGGATATGGAGCTGGCGCCTATGGTGCTGGTGCGTATGGCGCTGGAGCATACGGAGCTCATGGTGCTGGTGCCTATGGTGCTGGTATCTACGGTGCTGGTGCCTACGGTGCTGGACTTCATGGCGCTAGTGCCGGACTTCACGCTTACGGACCCGCTCCCCTGGGACATGACGGTAACGTGATTGACACCCCTGCAGTGGCCCACGCCAAGGCTGCCCACTACGCCGCTGTCGCTGCTTCCTCTCATGGAGCTGGTGCTCATGGAGCATATGCTCCTCTTTCTTACGCTGGTGCCCATGGAGCCTGGGCTCCCCTCTCCTACGCCGGAGCTGCCCATGGAGCTTATGCTCCCCTCGCCTACGCCGGTGCCGGTCACGGAGCCTGGGCTCATGGAGCCGCTCCCCTGGGACATGACGGACGTGTTGTGGATACTCCCGAGGTAGCCCACGCTAAAGCCGCCCACTTCTCCGCCGTGGCCGCTGCTTCTCATGGTGCCCATGGACACTGGTGAAGATCTCCCTGATGCCGTGTTGTGATGACCCTGCTGTTTTTGATTATGTAGTTGTAATTTATCAAACTTCAATGTATATATCATTTTTCCCTAATCTATCTACCCCATATGTATCCAATCCTCCCCTAAAATATACCTATGTTTTGTTAGGTACCCACTCATGACATAATGTGTGTTTTGTATTTTGATATATACAAACACAGCCAAAGCAATCGAAATAAATCGAATGTGATATAATACTTTGTTTATCTTTGTTTATCCTTCCTCCAAATTCAAAATCACTAGTCTACTAAGCTCTATATTAAAGAATATCTCAGCATATTTTGAAGGTGTCATTTGAAATTATTTTTCTAATTTGTGCAAATCGTAGTATTTAGAAGTCAATTTTGTCTCTTTAGAGGTAAAACTCACTAGTGACATTGGACTAGTTTCGAGACAATGAAGTTAAAACATTCAACATATAGTTTTGAGATAAGGATAATAAAATTATTGAAAATGTTTTAAACATGGTTTTAGCGCTAAATAAATTTAAATAGACACGGAATATTCACTTACAGATTTTTGCCTGGAATAGAGATAGAAAAAATATCAGTGTTTGTATTCATTACTCATTTTGGCCAATATTGCGGTAGTGAGTTTTACCTCCAATGGGACGAATTGTCCTCATTTATTATCAGGTATCTACCAAAATTAAAAATCGAAATTGTTCACTCCACAACGTTTTAATATCAATTTTACTTTTTTCAATATTTTTGACTTTTATTTTGTAAAAGTTGAAATATCACAAATTATTGAAATTTATTACAGAAATATCGAAAATTTAAAATTCGTTCGCTTAAGCACAAATAAAATAAATTGGTAAAAACATTCCCGAAATTTTAATCAGAATTTTTCGAGGTTTAAGCCATTTAATTTAATCTGTATTAAGATGAATACATTTTTAATATTCTATGTAATTTACTGTAGTGACAGTATAATGTTTTAAAAAAGATAAAGTAAAAAATATTGAAAAAAATAACTATTGATTGTACATTATTGTTTGAATATTTTTACTCATCTTGATTCAAATCTTATTCTAACGCGATTAATTCTACTTTTCAAAATCAGCTGATCGTTTCGATTGACCCATACCAGCCAACCAGTGAACTGTTGAAGGATTGATCTTTTATAATAGTGTTTAAATCGAATTTTTAGTCACAATATTCGTGGTTTCAAAACCGGTATTATGGAACAGCACTGTTATATCCTGTATTATAGTCATTCAGCCAAAATACTGTAGTTGTAATAGCTATTCATTGAGATATTTTTTGTTTTAAACTGGGCCAATCAAACACGCTCAACGTATTTTAAACTATTCACAAACTCAATAAACTAGATATATTAACAATTATTAATGAAATTATTCATTGTCAGACATTCTGGCTGATGTTTATATTTTGGCTGCTGACTACATCATGTCTGTTTGACTGACTGTTTGACTGTCTGTTTGACTGACTGACATGACATGGTTTGATTGGTCACGATTTTGCACGAGTGCATTATTAAAATGTGTGTCAACTCAGTTAAAGTTTTTTTTATTAACATATAAAGTCTCGATGGTATACAAAGTCAAAAGATTTTACAAAATACACTTTATACATATTGTCACGTACCGTGATTGCGGGAGGAATGAATGAAATCGCTGGAAATTAATTAGCGATTTATTAATCACTGATTAATTAACTAATCAATGTACATATTCACTTAATACTTAAATTATAACTTAAAGCTATTCTTTAAATTACACTTTTTCACAAAAAATACTTTATTGTCGCTGGGTAACACATATTTAATATTTTTTATTTAATTCTTTTTAGCATCTCGTTACAATATGTTTCAAACAAAATTGAGTTGTGTCGTAAATTAATAAATAAGGTGGTAAATTGGGTTACAAATCAAAAAGTTATAAGACACAATATTACCGTGGTCTATCGTGCGACATGTAACGGTCCTGCCGCTATTATGTATAGCATTTGTCAGATGTTAAAATGATAATACTACATGTATTATAAATACTTATTATATCTGCATATGTGGAAAAATTAAAATAAATATTTTTAGTTTAAAATTAAAAAATTAAAATTAATAAGATACACTATTATCTGATTAGCTTCACCCCAATTTGTATAAGAATAATAGTATAATATAGTATATAACTATAATATAGTAATATAATAGTATTTGGTACAAGAATCGATAACTTCATGATTATATATCAAATGAGTGCAGTCAGTACATCGAAGGAAAAGTTCTACTTCAAAATATATTTATGAAAAAAAAAACTTTTCAACAGTGAACATAAAATTATGACAGTCAGCCAGCCTATTATTATTCAGATTCTGTGCTTTTTTTTACTCCTTTTATATTAACTCGTGGCGTCTGCTTGCTTGCTTGCCGGCTTGCCGTCGAAAACATTGGATCGACTTTTAACCCTTTTCCCGTGATCCAATCGAGCTGAAACTTTGCAAGCAGACTCATGGCGACGATCAAGAAGATCTATCAAATTTTCGTTAAAAAAAATTAATAATTATAGTATAATTTTGGATTTTTCAAATTTTTAATGTTTTTTTCATACAAGTTGTATGGATATTTCAGCGCATATGGTAGACGCGAAACCCGAAAATCAGAAAGGGAGTATTGTAAAAACTTAGTTTTTATGGGTAACTTTTTTTAAAACAAAGTTATTACCAAATGAACCCAGCAAATACGAAATACTAATGTGTGCTTCTTTAATGTATGAGCCAATAAATATCAAGACAGCATTTGGACAAAGAAGTTTCTTTAATGTCCTTTCGAAAACAATAGGATCGCAAGTACCAGGGGCGGGCAGTGATAACAAGAAGCATGACTTTTATTTAAACATATTATTCAAACACAATATATTTTATTGTGTATCTATATGTAACATGTTGTATGATAAAAGCTGTAAAACGGCCATATTCACTTCATTATAATTACTTCCTTTGTTACCCTTATCTGTTACGAATTTGTATTCTAGATTTTTCTCTTTACTGTGATTATTTTTACATATTTCAATTTAGATAAATTACTCTTTCATATTTTATAGTAAAATAATAAATAAATTACATATTTCATATTTTATATATTATTCTCTAATTATTTACTCATTTTATTTTATCATATTTTATAGATTATTGATTCCTACATTTATATAGTCACCATTTTATGATTCTATTTATCTTTTTACTATATTAAGTTCATGCTTGTTTATTCTTTGCATTCCAATTAAAAATTTTTTTTCGTTTTTCTGATCTCTGTTGTACGCTTAGTTCTGCTTCCACTTCTTTTGTGGAACCATATGAAAGAGCTGTTTGGATAAGAAATGTAAAACTTTAATTTGCATTTATTTCCTCATTTCCTGCATCTCGCATGATATTTTTATATTTATATTTTTTGCTCTTGAATATTTATATATGTACTTCCTTTTTAAATAAATATAAGATGTCGATCTAAGGGGATAAAATGTTGAAAAAAGCTACCTACTTAAGAACAGGTATTTCTATACCTCTAGCGAGGTAGGTAGTGGCCGAGAGGCATGTTACATATTATCCTAATTTATTTGTATTATGCGTATATGTCAAGCTATCAAATGTCTATTCTTGCCCAATAAACGCTGATTTATCGACAATGAAGTGAAATATATTTGAAAACAAAAATCGAAATTATATATTGGCAGAATATTATGAAATAATAAAAGTTGAATAATACGTGCATTATCGTGATAGGAATACGAGTACTATCTGTTAACGAGGAACGAGATATATTTCTTATTACGGTTTTTTCAAAATATATGCTTAGGGAAAGTCTTGCTTCTTGTTCTCATAGTCACTTTTAAAAAATGTTTAAGTTTGTTATGCTGAGTAATAACATTTATTATGAGTATAAATTTTATCATAATTTTATTTTTACTGACAAAAAATAATTCCATGAAGACGTTATTGATTGCACAATTATCCAACTGCAGAAAATAAGTTTTCATTTATTTATTAGCTTAAACTGTTGTTTTTAATTTTTTTTAAATTTATTATTTTTCATTCCTTATTTTATCTGCTTTGTATTGAATACTATTTATTGTGTTTTCTATCTAGCTTTCTATTTATATCTACAATATCTAAGAAATGAATTAATTTTATAAAGTATTTTGTCCTCATTTTTTCGTAAAGCTGCAAAGTGGCTCGTTTCCTTACAAAAATGTGTACAAGTTCAGGAATAATACATGAATAAATATATAATATTTATTTGACTTAAAGTGGTTGTATTGACTTGGTTAATAGTAATTTTTTACGAAAACGGGTTGTTTGATTGGTGGAAAACCCAAAAATCAAACGTTTAAACGAAAAATTAATACAGTAAAACAAGTTGATGCAACCGGCCTATAATCTAATTAATAGGTAATAATAATTTAAATATTACGAGAAATATTTTATTTTTATTAATTTCGCCGATTTTATAATAAACAGCTTATTTCAAAGTAATCACTGAACTTCCATGGTAAACATTAAAAAAATCTTTATTTATTTGATAATACAATTTATCATTTACTAATATTAATCAAGCATAAATTCAATTTTATATACTAATTTTATTTTTTTATTCCTTCTTGAACGTGGTAATATTTCTGTTTTCTTAGATCTCGGGTATATTATTATATTTATTATTATAAACAGTTTTGTCTGTTTCTTTTCTTTCTATTTGGAATTTTTATTTTATTTAAATTTCTGAAAAGCGGGAAACCTCGGAATCCACTTCACAGGAGGCGCTATCGTCTGGAAAACAGACCACATAGGTATATTAAAGGGAAGAAGAAGAAAAATATATCATATTGGCATTCTATGATTTAAGATTTTGTACATGACAATTATTGTGTTTTGCTTTAGTCCTTATTTTAATGTGAATCATTTAAATCAATAAAAATCTTTTAATTTTTTTATAATTCATTTTTAACGCTTCAACGGGCCATGAGGCCCAATTAATGAAATGAAATACTTCACAAAAATACCCAGGTACATAAATTACATAGATGTAATGTGATCTCAACAGGAAACGAACCTGGAACCTCTGGTATGAGAAGCCAGTGTTATGTCTATGACAATATTAACACGCATGTGATCAATATTGGTGAACGTTTAACAATATTATGGTTGGGGTGTATAGTGTTGTGAATATAGTAGTGTAGTGTTGGTAGACCTTAAATCTGGTAATAGTTTTTACTAAGTTAACTAACATTTTGGTATATATTGATTGTTATTCACAATATTTCTTTTTTCATAGCGTTGTTGTAATTGATTTTTTCAGTAGATTTTAAAATTTAGTTTACAATTTACTCTATATTTGTTTGAAATTTTTTGAGTAAATTGGATGATTTAAGATAGCAAAACGAAAAATATTTTTTGCAGATCCGACAGTAAACGTTGATACCGTCGATACGTTTGTTGTCGTTAGACCCTTTTACATTTTACGTCACTAATCGGTGGACAAGCTACCTATAGGTCCATGGCTATTAGGTCGTTTATTTGAAATTGGTTTTGCATGAGTGAATGGAACGTGATACGTAATTTGTTAAGTGTGTAATTAGCTGATGCAGGTCAACGTTGGCCTTCTTGTCTCCAGAGGCTGTGGGTCCATTCGCATTCCATTTTTATACGAGTATATCAATTAACAAATCAACGATCGCCTTACAGCGCCGGGGCCCTGTTTATTTTATTTATCGGTGGTCTACAAAATATAAGACACCCCATTTAAAATTGATAAATTTCATCATTATCATTCTAGAGAATTTTGTTTTATGTTAAATGTTCAATGATGTGGTGGTCAGGAGCCACCTAGGATTCTAGCCGTGCGCACCTAACCCATTTCGGCCAATAGTGAAAGATACGACCAATGCGCTCTCGTTTGTCCCAGCAACGTTTATTCTGTCGACAATCATTGTAGAACGAACGTTGAAATATTTTTACATGAAGTAAATGCTGAGAACACATGTTCATGTTTTTTCATAGCTTACGAAAAAAGACCACAGACGTCTCTAGCATGGTCCTTTCAAATAAACGAAAGGTTTTCAGATTTGTTATATGTTACAAATCTTATTAGAACTTTAAAAAAATTGGTAATGTATGGATGTTGAATGAATGAATTGGTGAACGTTGCATTGTTTGGGTGATCACTTAAGCCGGCTCATTAAGGCTATAAGCGCTGAGCCATCGTATAAGAGACTTGCATCCACTTTCCTCATATATAAATTAGCTTCGTCCCTGCGAGACTTCTTTTATCCTTAATTAGTTAAATCTATATTCGCAAAATGTAAATCGATAAATAACGAAAGGTTTTCAGATTTGTAACATATATATTAGAACTTTAAAAAATTTGATAATGTGTGGATGTTCTTACGATGGAATTGGTGAACATTGCATTGTGTAGAGTGATCATTTAAGCTAGCTATAAAAATACTTCAATATGTTCTTCTCATATAAGTAGCTTCGTCTATGCGAGACTTCTATAATTTATCTTTATTGAACGTCTCGACCACAAACTATAAAATTGTTTCAATAAATTTCTAACAGTGAGTATCATTTGCACCCTTTATTAACTCCATTTTGTTGACTCTGCAGTACACCATCGCATACGCGACACACGTTGAACAAACGCTGACACGGAAGAATTCTTCTGAATGGGTTGGAATCTTTCTCTCCACACAACCAACCCGCCACAATTGTGAGGCTGTATAAAAAAAAACGAAGTGATGATCATCAAAATGGATGAAAAATATCCTTTTTTAATGTCTTTTTTTTCTTCTTCTACCCTCTATTCTATTGGGTCGGGATCCCTGCGCCGCATAAAAGGTTTCAACTTTTCCTGTCTTGGGGTTCCAAAAGGTTGCAAAATTACTTTGAAGACGTGCTTTTGTAAGTTTACTTTGGATTACAAGATTAATTTTATCAATTAATAAACTAGTAACTATCGGGTAGATAATTTTTAATGAAATTTTATCAATTGGTGACAAAAATATTCCAAAAATACACTCATATGACTAAATATTTTTTCTATGAGTAATTAATTTGATTTAAAACTTTAAAATATTATTCTATTCTTGAAATGAAATAAAAAAAATGTGTACATCTCAAAATATCTAAGAAACCATGTTGAAAATAAATTAATATTGCATTATCATAGGAAATTACAAATGCTTAAAGTTTCAGAGCTCCGATGAGTCAATTGTTGTTGATATTTTGATTATTAAATTTGGAAACTAACAAATGAACAAAGTGACCCTAAATGTGTACTGCTTATCCAGTATGGCATTATTGGGTGGGGAAGAAGGGGAGAGAAAACGGAAAAGTAATGAACCCACATAAATTTATACAGAGAACGATTATTAATGTAATATTTAAAGAAAAGAAACAACCTCCTCAACACAAACATTCTTCACAAAATTGCCAGTTCTAAAAATAGAAAATATTTACAAAAAATTTTCTATTATACAAAAAAAAAAAGAAAATATTTATGAAAATCTTGAAACACATGCTTAAGATTTCAAAATAATACCAAAATGATTCAACACCAAAAAATGTCACTAAAATTAAATATATTGAGGAATTAAGAATTTATAACCCTCCCTACAGAAATTAATAAGATAGATGATATTAAACAAGAAAAAAAATGAAATTAACACAATTCAATAAAAAATACCTTTTTAAATATATGTTTACGAATTATATAATACAGTGTAAAGTCCTCTCCAAGAATAAGAGTTAGTCTCTTTTTGGAGAGGTAAAGCGAGAAAAATTATGCATTCTTTATAGTTTTAATAGACTAGAAAAAAATGTAAAAACTATGTGTAATATTATATCCATTATTAAAAGATTTCGGAAGAAAGCCGTCTTCAAAATGGTGTCTGTTATTCATAATAAATAATACAGGTTTTTATAAATGTCAATTACATAAATGAGATCTACAAAATGTTCACTTATTCATTTTTAAAGTATTTACTTATGTATTTTATGCCTAGTAATTTCTAATAAATAATGATATTAATATAACCTGTTGATTTAAATTGTAAAATTTATAACGCCCTCATAAAGTGAAATACGCCTCAAGTGAATTTATTGAGTAGAAACAAAAACGTGTGTTTTATTTCTATTTATGTGATTATGGAGTTCTACATAGGTACTCACCCCGGAAACGGTCAATCTTCTACTATTTGTATTAATTATTTGATTGAAATATTTCCATGCGTTACTTGACTTTTTCTGTGATAGAGAATTCGAATATTCATTCTTGTTTTGATCGAGCGTACCCATAATGTGAATCCTGTTTAACTACGAGTATCTTGTTAATTAAAAGTTTTTAAGAAAGAACATAATATGATAAAGCTACATCGGGCATAAATTTAAAAACAAAATATTGCTCTCGATATTGAAAAAAGTAGTCGGAAAAAATAATGATCACCATACTAACAATACACACGTTCGACCTTCATTTAAAAAAACTGCAAAGTAGTAATTGTTTGATAGTATTGTATTCGACAACGCACGCGTATCTACGAACCCCTCCACACCAAGGAAAGGTTTTCGTATAAAGCCTCCGCATTGACTCCCCAACGGCACAAGCAGTTTTCTCGTCAGAAAAGGCTCACTCAAGACTAATCATGAACGCTCTGGTTAGATTTGTTATTTTATTTTAATATTAAAAAATGTGAAAAATAAGTGACCATAAAAATATTATGGTCTCTTGTTATTATTTACTTTTAATATTTCACTCTCTTCATGTTTTAATTAAAGTTCTGTTTTAATATGAATAATAATATTCGGTCAAATATTTTGCATTTAATTTGATTCGTGAATATTTTACGCAAAGTACTGATATGTTAACTAAATAATTTATGAATGAATTTATAAAATTCTTCACATTTCTAGAAGCTATAAATTAACAAGATATATTGTAGATGTATTGGCGGCCTTTGTAATTGTTAGGGATCCGGGTTCTATTCCCGATGAGGTCACAATACACCTACAATATGTTATTTTCTCAAGTTAAGAGGTTTTTTTGATGCGTTTTGCTACAGGAATATGACCTCGTGACCTATAGTAGTTTGAAAAACTGTGTTTTTATTTTTATTATAACTAAGTTACAATTCTTTTTACAGTTCTTCGCAACTTTCCTGTGCCTGGGAGCTCTGGCCTCCGCCCACTATGGTGGACACGAGGACGGCAGCTGGAAGGGAGAAGGTCTGGCCGAAAGCCAGGACCATGGATATGGCGCTGGCGCTTACGGTGCTGGTGCATATGGCGCGGGAGCATACGGAGCTCATGGTGCCGGTGCCTATGGTGCTGGATTCTACGGTGCTGGTGCCTACGGTGCTGGACTTCATGGCGCTAGTGCCGGACTTCACGCTTACGGACCCGCTCCCCTGGGACATGACAGAAACGTGGTAGATACCCCCGCTGTGGCCCACGCCAAGGCTGCCCACTATGCCGCTGTCGCTGCTTCCTCTCATGGTGCCGGTGCCCATGGAGCCTGGGCTCCCCTCTCCTACGCCGGAGCTGCCCACGGAGCTTATGCTCCCCTCGCCTACGCCGGAGCCGCTCACGGAGCCTGGGCTCATGGAGCCGCTCCCCTGGGACATGATGGAAACGTGGTAGACACCCCCGCAGTAGCCCACGCCAAGGCCGCCCACTACTCCGCCGTGGCCGCTGCCTCTCACGGAGCCGTCCATTATGGCGCCGCCCATGGACACTGGTGAAGATCTCCCTGATGCCGTCTTGTGATGACCCTGCTGTTAATGATTATGTAGTTGTTATTTATCAAACACACAGTGTAAATATCATTTTTCCCCGTTCACCTATCTTGCTTCTCCTTCCTCACAATTATGCCTATATTTTCTTAGGTACCAACTCATTTAAAAGTGTGTTTTGTATTTTGACTGTTTACAATCACAGCCAAAGCAATCGAAATAAATCGAACAAAAAATAATATACTATATTTTATTTCTGCTACCCACAACAAATCGACTTGGTTCCTCATTGATAATAAATAATTTGGAAACCGTTGAATTCCTAAAGAAGTTAAATTCTGAGAAAAACACGAAATCAAAAACAAAAAATTGACCAAATATCAATTCTGTATTTAGGTTAGTTATTGAGTACATCTGATGATGAGAGGAATGGTTTCTCTCGGAACTATTGTTTCGAGAGGAATAGTCCAGTCTAACTAAACAGGCCTTTTTCACAAATAGTTATCTTTTAAATTTGTTTTCATATTAGTACTTACTTGCATACTTTTATCCTATATATATTTTTTTATTTTTTTATTATCTATACTTCGATATGTAATGATTATTTATTTAGTTTTTTCAGTATACGGCACAGAAGTACTTTTTACATAATAATATATACAAAAAATTCAAAGAGTAGAACAGCAAAAAATTACAGAATTGACAATATATAATAGTATAGATAGCTGTTTAAAGTTATAATAGTAATTTAGAAAAAGGAGCCGTGAAGTATATAAGATAGAACAAAATTTATTCAGTATATATTGTATTCTGGTGAAGGGGCCATTGGCCCCGAAACATGTTGGTATTTTCAAAAAATAGGTAGTGGAAACAAAGTTTTTTATATGTAGTTATATTTATGACACTGCTTAGATTACAGCATGTGTATGCATCAACGTATGCATTACATACCTTTTTTAAGTATCCTGTCAGGTCCACTTGATTTTGACTACCACCCGAGAGAAACCTTCTTAATACTTCTTATCCCGATCCATCCTCGGATACTTCTAAGCGAAGACAGCTGTTTTCTTCTGACTCATCTGCAGTCTCTAATCTTCCCTTCGACAACCAACTGAAACGGAGTATATTTGCTCCTCTCATTTTGTGACGAAATTACGATGTCTTATGAATATTGATTATTGTAAACATTTCTATTTGGACATTGGCTCTGTGTAAGACTTCAGTGTTGGTCATCATGTCGGTCCAGGATATCCGTAACTTTAACAAATTTCAAACGCCCCTAAGCGGTTCATACCTATGCCTACATAATTAGATAAAATCACATGTATTTAAATGATTCATTATGTATGAAAAAGACAAAATATGACTAACTGCACCATTACACATGTAATTATATAATAAGTATATAAATTAAGTAAAAAAAAGATTAAGTATATAAATCATCGAACCTAATAATTTCATTGTCGGTCCGTCCATCCATCTGTCTGTCCCCGTAACATCGTGTAACGTCCGTAATTATTAGCCTGTACGCATATCTCTGATATTTTTAATTCCAGTTCTACACCCTGCCGTCCTGAATTCATAATGCAATCACAAACAAATTATGTTACCTATTTGTTTAACTTTGTATATACTTCACATCTCCTTTTTCTAAATTGCTGTTATAACTTTAAACAACTATGTATACTACATTGTCAATTCTGTAATTTTTTGATGTTGTACACTTTGAATTTTATGTATATTTTATAATGTAAAAGGTACTTGTGTGCCGTATATTGAAACAAATAAATAAATAAATTTTGTTCAAATTCACGGTTAAAAAATGGCCGGAGATGGAGCTTGAACCCCGGGCCACCAAACACGAACCGGCCGTTTTACGCATGTTGCCACGGCCGCCTTTCCGTGGAGCGCCAAAAAGATGTTATAAATATATACTAGGGCTTAGCAAAAACGCGAACCAATGTTCCGTCATTTTTGACCGTTTGCAGCTAGTATAAGATATATTAAAGGAATTGAATTAATATATAAATTAATTAAAAACATCCTCAAGGATGTATAATATTAAAAACATGAGTATTAAAAATAAAGCACGGATTAAAAAAATAAATATGTGATAATCCAGTTATTGCACAGGATATCTCAATTAAATCACTAATTTATTAATCATTAGTCTTAGGATAATTTATAAACAAATTGGAATTTATTTTAAGACATCATAATTTAATTGATTCCCATGCGAATTTGCAATTTAATAATTGTAATGCAACTATGCGCCTTTTGGCAAATGATTTCGCTTTCGAATAAAATATATTACGATCAACTGAAGTAACTAACTAACTAATCATCACGCCGTTTCTCCCCAGGGATAGGCAGAGAGGATAGAATCTCACACTCTTCTATACTGACATACCACTGTTGCTTTAACCACTTTTATACATCCTCTGATGCACTCTCTTCAATTGTCGAAACCAGGGCTTTTCTCTAATATTTGGTTTATTTGATCTTTCGCGGACGCTCCCTGTTCGTACTGCCTTCAACACTCGCCTAACATATTTTCTTTATCATGAGGCTTGAACCCCGGGCCAGTAAACCCGAAGGCGACAACGAAAACGATGTTGCCACCACCGCATGTGCGTGACCCATTAAAAATAAAGTACATATAGGACTTGGTAAAGACGCGAATCATTTGTACCTAAAAAATTATTATAGGGCGCACAATATATTTTCTCAAATATATTTTCTTTAGGTACACTGGCTTAACAAACAATTTTTCCGTGACCAGTGATATTTCTTATATGGTGTAGTGGCTAGAATACCGGTCTCTCGCCCAGGAGACTCGGGTTCGGTTCCCGGTACCAGAATATATTTTTCTCATTTTATTTTTGATTTTATTTGTAATGTTAACTATTTAATTATGTTGTCGCTAGAGCGATGTTGTCGGGAAAGTATCGCGTTTAGTTTTGTGCACAATTGCCAGGGTTTAAAATAGTACTGTTAACTGCCGACAGGGGAAATATAAAAAAAAAGTTCAAATATTTGGATAAAGACGTTACTACTATTTCATGGGTGTGTGGCTATGAACAAGTAAATACTTATTCTTTATATTAAATTTTAAGGGAAACATAAAAAATAAAAATAGTTTTTGGTATATCCCAGTACCTCTCGCATGCTAAGCGGGCGCTCTAGCATCTGTAAGTAAAATTTTCCTACCCTTACCTATACATAATATGTTTAAATAAATCCAAAAGGTGATTAAAAAATTCAGATACATATAACAATTTAAAACAAATTGATAATTCAATAAATTTGTAGTTAATATAAAGTATTTTCTTGTTAATTATATATAATTTTTATTTATTGATATTATGGAAATTCTGGGGCGAACATAATATATTTAGATAAAATTATTTTTTCAGTGTCTAGATTGGTTGATATACCTTTGAAAAATAATGTGTAAAAATTGTTTTTTATCTTAAAGACATCGCCATCAAAGAATACACATACTTTTTTAAAACAAAATAATAGTAATAACTACGCATACCTATTTGAAAAACTGTGCTAATAAAAACACTTCAACAATGATGACCTTCATAACAATTCAAACGTACAACCTTGCTTTATAAAAACTGCATATTACGAATTATTTGATAGATTTAGCAAATGAGTACACACACTTCCTCTGCACACACACAATTAAGGCTTTCGAGTATAAAGCCTTCGCGTTGTCTCCCTGACGGCACAAGCAGTTTTCCCTTCAGAAAAGGCTCACCCAAGATATTATCATGAACGCTCTGGTGAGTTCTCTTTTGCCTTCGATTATTTTTTTGTTTCGGTTCTTCCGCTTTGCAATAGTATCCTAAATAAGTGTTATTGTAAAAAAAGTGTGTTATATTTACGAATTTTCAATTTATTTTCAACGATTCATAAGTCGACGATATTCACAGTTATAGTGTATTCACAAGTATAATTATAGCAATAAATAAAGTTGCATACTGTCTAGTATGTCGTTAAATAAAAATATTTGAAATCTAAGAATTATTTAGTTCTGTTTTACTTTAAAAAAATCTTTTATTCCGATTAAAGCTTAATAATATTGACATGACAAAAGAAATACAATTATCAGTTTAACATTTTGATTTGGTGTTTCAATTTCAGCTTAATAAAAAAAAAACATTTAAAAAAAAATGTTTCATTGTTACAACATGAATTGCTAAAATGAAAAACATGAAAAAATATATAAAATTTATTTATGAAATTACAATACAAAGATTTTCTCATTTTTAAATTAATTATATATAATATGTTAAATTTTGTGAGGTGAAGATAATTTTTTTCGTAAATTAGGATTCATGTCATTTAATATATCACAAGAAATCAGATAAATGCGAATTGAATATGCAACAGTAAATATATACAAATAATTATTTGATTGATTTTAAACATATTAAAAGTTAAAAATAATATGATTTATAAGGTTCGAGGATTGTCGTATAATAATTAAAAAATATATTATTTTTGCAGTTTTTCGCAACTTTCCTGTGCCTGGGAGCTCTGGCCTCCGCCCACTATGGTGGACACGAGGACGGTAGCTGGAAAGGAGAAGGTCTGGCAGAAAGCCAGGATCATGGACAGTATGACCACGGACATGGACTTGCTGTTTATGGTGCTGGTGGATATGGCGCTGGAGCTTACGGCGCTGGAGCCTATGGCGCTGGAGCCTACGGCGCTGGAGCCTATGGCGCCGGAGCCTATGGCGCTGGAATATATGGAGCTGGTGCTCATGGTGCTGGTGTTTACGGTGCTGGTGCCTACGGTGCTGGTGCCTACGGAGCTGGACTTCACAGCGCTAGTGCTGGACTTCACGCTTACGGACCCGCTCCCCTGGGACATGACGGCAACGTGGTAGATACCCCTGCTGTGGCCCACGCTAAGGTAGCTCACTACTCCGCTGTGGCTGCTGCTTCTCACAGAGTTGCTGGTCATGGAGCCTATGGTAATGCCGCTTACGGAGCATATGCCCCTCTTTCCTACGGTGGTGCAGCTTATGGAGCATATGCTCCTCTAGCCTACGCTGGTGCTGCCCATGGAGCTTACGCTCCCCTCTCTTATGCTGGTGCCGCTCACGGAGCCTGGGCCCATGGAGCCGCTCCTTTGGGACATGATGGAAACGTGGTAGACACCCCTGCAGTGGCCCATGCCAAGGCCGCTCACTTCTCCGCCGTGGCTGCTGCCTCTCACGGCCCTGTCCATTATGGCTCCGCCCATGGACACTGGTAATTTTCTTCCTGATGCCCTGTTGCGATGACCTTGCTGTTGACGATATTATAGTTGTAATATAAATAATTCTCATTGTAAATATGTATTTTATTTTACATCACATCACCTATATATAATTAGGTATGATATTTATATGATATAAAGCAATCGAAATAAATCGAATCAAACGTATCTTTTTGTATTTTTCTTAACACAACACTTTTGTAAGACTAAGACAAATTAATCACTCGAAAAATAATAAAATTCTCTACTGAAGAAATATATTTCATAGATAGCAATGGAATTTAAAACATTGAGAGGTCATAAAAACATGGAAGAACACCCTTGAAGCTGGAAGTTATCCAAATTCCGAAAAAAATACAAAATCGGTAGGTGCAAGGTCTGGCCAGCCAGGTGGGTGACTGACAAGTCTCAGGCAAGTCAGAGTTTCAAGTGATTTTTAGACGGTCCGTTGTGAAGCGTGTGGAGGAGCGGAAAAGTAGTGGACTAGAGCAATTGACAGCGAGCTTGTCTACGATCGTTTTCAATTTTTGACAGTAATAGAAATATACTAGATCTCAAGAAGCTATAATAAATTATGCCGGCACAGTTCCACCATACAGTCAAAAGCAGTTTCTTTTGGCTCAATTTGCGTTTGTGACATTGTATGGCCGCCTCTCCTGAATCCAACCATTGCGAAGAACATTTCATATTATTTATCATACAGGATCTACTTATGCTGACTTAACAAATTAAGGCAAGCTTCGATTCGAGTCGCTATTTTCCTTCATTAAGTTCACACGGTACCCGCTTTGACTATTCCGAATTTGACGTAAATGAATTATTATCATTTTGCCACTGACGTTGAAGGCTGCAGCCAATTCTGACATGGTTTGCGATGAATCCACTTCCACTAAAACTTGCAATTCCTCGTCGCAGACATAGCAGTATCAAAGAGAAAACAAACATTTCTACCGACCTAATAACATATAGATCAAAAAAATTATTCATGCAGTATTTGAAAACAGAATAATGTATAATTTCTATCTTGAAAATTTTTTACTTCTTGTATATATCTTGTCTAATATGATTCGTAAGCTTCTTGTTAATATAAATTGAAATTACGTTTCTAAGAGATACCTACTGCAAATTGTTATCCAATCAGTAAAGTTTTCTTAGGGGATTTCTGTAAATCTACGACAAAAATTGATTAGAAATTGTAAATTTGAAGTGTTGCTCAACTTGACCGTCTTCGTAATCGTTACAACTTAAACAATTATTTTTGATGCGAGCTGCAATTATTTTTGCTTATAAAATATCTCAGGTGGTATTTAGTTATTCTACTGTAGCTACTGCCAACATTATTGGGACGGGAGGGATTTCTTCTTCTTCCACTTATTCTTCTACTTCTTCTTCTACTTCCACATCTTCATAGATTCACAGAGACAGCTCTAATAAAGCATCCTGTAATAAGATATAGTATAGAAGAAACACGATAGAATAGCCAAGGAAACTCTACGCAGAAGATACCGAAAGGTGAAAACATGAAAGAATTTTCTAATTTAATAAAACTCACTAGGTTATGCTTTGGGTGTAGACAGAGAGCAGAGGCGTGCAGTGAGAACAAGAAACATGACTTTTATTTAAATATATATTTGGAAAAAAAATCGAAATTAAATATTTATCTGGCAGAATATTATGAAATATTAAAATCTGAATAATATGTTAATTATTGTGATAGGAATATTACGAGATATATCTCTTATTTGGATTTCTTTTCAAAATGTATGCTTAGTAAAAAGTCATGATTATTGTTCTCACAGCACGCCTGTGACAGAGAGGATAGAGTGCCATACTTTTCTGTATAAACCAAAAAAGTCGACCCATCAATATGCTGGTCACGTAAGCTGGTGCATTATTGAAATTTCTAACTGCTATCCTTTCTGGTACCGTCAACATTTGTATCATATACTTTCCAAATATTGAAATGAGAAGGTAATCGGAAAAAATTACATGTAATCGATCATATTACAGCGCTCTACACTATTTACACTAAAATTGTAAGATTCAAGAAGGTTCTACAAGATCTTGAATTCTCGAATCGTCGCGAAAGACATTTATTTATCTGTAAAAAGCAAGGGACATCGCTCTGCGTCTTTGATTGACGTTTAACTAAAGTAATATTAGCAACGGAGCGAGCGATATTAAATAAAGTAAGTTCTTACCGGCGCGGCGGGCGAGATGAATTTTTCAGTACAGTAATAAGTGTTTGGAATATTCTAGAAACTTTAAGAACAGCGTTCCGATTTAATTCTTGTCCAGTGACTTTCTGCGTAGTTAATATAAGTTTAAATTGTTTATGGGTTTTAATTTGCCTCTACAGTCACGTCCTGTAACAATATTCTCTTATTCGTTCATTCATTCAAAATTATCAAACACACAATTTTTAAATTTATTTTCAGTAACTATATACAGGCGTCTAAAAAAAGTGAACAGTTTCAAATACCTCGGTGTAATAATATCTCAGGATGGAAATTAAGAAAATTTATTGGTCAGGAGGATAGGAGCCGCAAGCCAGGTAGTACGATCCCCGTACTATCCCGTACTTAGAAAAGTGGAGCTCAGCCGGCGAGCAAAGTTGGCAGTATTCAAAGCAATTTTCAGGCCAATCCTAGTGTATGGCCACGAGCACTGGATCTTGACCAAAAGAACCCACTCAAAGCTACAGGCCGCCGAGATGGAATTCTACGAGGAATAGAATCAGAAATATACAAATAAGATAATGTCTCGAAATGGAACCCTTATTGACATTTATCGTGAAATCTCAGCTACGGTGGCTGGGACATATCTTGCGGATGCCTGCAGATTGACTGCCAAAGTGGATATTCCAGGCAAGACTAGAAGACAGAAGACCAAGGGGTCGTCCTAGGAGGAGCTGGCGGAAACAGTTGGAGGACTGCTGCACATATTCAATATTTTTGACTGTTCGTGACGTCACGTTGGCACAGAAATTGATTCAAAACAATATTGTTCTTTTCTTATGTGGCAACACTGATTGGTCCCTATCGAAAAAGATCCTACCCTCAATTGTTTCAAATTGTTTTCCAATTCCTCTCTCGTTTCGACAAAGCTTGTGTTAAAAGTTCCAATTTTTCGTCTCGCTTATTAATTGTACATTTTATAATTTTCGTTTAATTTCGTCTTCGCCGAACTTCGGGAGTAACGAACGTTGGTGGCCAACCAAGTAAAACAGTTGTTAGGTGAAGTTATATCGCATCGAGGGACGCCAAAACACAAAAGGTGAGTCGAAACGTCCTTCATTTCCCATTCAAAATACAGTCCATTTTTTGCCATCTTTTCCCCGCGTACGCGGCGATTTTGTGTCGCGTACAGCGAGGTTGCAACTAAATTGGGCTGACGCGGAGAGCAAAGCCCAAGATAGGAAGAGTTGGAACCTCCTATGCAGTGCAAGGACTCCGACATAATAGGATAAGGTTTAGAAGAAGAAAAATAATAGATTTATTAAGATCAGGATTACATTTTTTCATTCATTACTTTACATTTATCATTATATCATTTGCCACATATGCACCTAGTGATATCATTTGCATTGCATCGTACTATCACAGACTTCTTTCATCTTCGTAACCGCTAAACCACCTCTTCATGCTTCTTTCATATCCTTTAGTTATAAAGTAATACTCAATTGATAATGAAACACCTTTTGATTTTCCTTGTATAATATTAATTTCGACCAGATAATTGATCCATAAAAATTGCATGCTTCAACTAATACAAATTTAAATAGTCAAAAAAACCTTTAGCAGAGGTACTGAATTTTTTATTTATTATTATACAGGAAAAAGTACATATTTTTAACAATTTGTATTAATTAAAATTAAATATAATGTCCCCAAATAGCGATTGTATGCTGGTATGAGGGGACAGGAAATAAATTAGAATAAGTAGGTACCTACACATATTAAATATGAGCACATTGACGAGTCAGACAGTTATCTCCTCCCCAACACGAGTCCCTTCAGCCGTTATAACATAAGAATAAACAAGTGAGGAAATAAAATCTCCGGAATGAATAAAAAAATCTTAGATATATAAATAGCTACAAAAAATATAATGTTAAGTGCTTTCTATTATATATGGGTATACGGCGATAAACTAATTACTAAAAAAACTCTTTATTGACGTCTGTACTATTGAACGATAATCTAAAATATTAACATGCACATTCTCTAAAATATCAATAAAAACACGACCGTCGTATGCTTTATCAAGCCAATATAATTAAATCTTATAAAATAGTTCCTAAATAACAATACATATTATTTCTGACCTTGATTTGTCAAAACTGTATCACGAAATTTATTTGATAGTATTTGCCATCGCGATTGCATGTGCATCCGCCCCACCCCTGCATACATACATACGAAGGCTTCAGCTAGTATAAAGCCTCCGCGGTTTCTTCCTAACGGCACAAGCAGTTTTCCCTTCAGAAAAGGCTCACCCAAAACATTAATCATGAACGCTCTGGTACGTTCAGTTTTTCTATGGATAAATCAAAGTTTTAATAAATAACGTGAAATAAGTTAAACAATTATCATGTGATTAAATGTAGTGCTTATCATTTAAGAGTGGAATATTTGACTGTTCACAAACATGTTTTCTTGTTTTTCTAATTTAGATGCATGGTCGATCAACGCTTTTTATGTTACAGCGGTACTCATTTGTAAAATAATTTATTACAAATGTGTAGATATTTTACAACTTATTGGATTCAAATAACTTGTATGAATCATTCTAATCGCGAGTAGTTCATTGAAAGCAAAGCGGATTATGCAAATAATCATAATAATGTTCAACTATTCAAAATATTTTGAGAATGTTCAAAAACGCAATACCGGATTTTACCCAAATCGTTAATCAAGATATATTGTAGATGTCTCATAGGGACGAAGCTTTTTTTGTATCGAAATGTAGGTATGTAAGTCCTTTTGGGTGTTCATTGGGCTTAAAACATATCGTTCTTCTGTGAAACGTTTCAATATCTCAAAGAAACGTGTACCGCAAAAAAATCTTGGGCTTTAATGGAAGTAAATTAAAATGATTAAAGCATCGCAGAAATTTGAAGCGGATTTTTTTTGCGGAAAGCTTAAGTCATTTTATTTGACTAGTATTAAAGCGTATGATTTGTATTAAAGCGTATGATATTCTAACATTTAACAGAAGATATGTCAGAAATATTAAAAAGGAAGAAAAACAATATTAATTTCGCTCAAATCCAATTTTGATAATTAGACATCGTTGCTTGCGCATTGTCGACTCGATTGTACAAGTATAGTATTGGGGACTAAAATATTACACCCTGTTATTTTTAAGGATCATGAGGAATGTCAATAACATAATTTTTGCAGGTCATTGCAACTTTCCTGTGCCTGGCAGCTCTGGCCTCCGCCCACTATGGTGGACACGAGGACGGCAGCTGGAAGGGAGAAGGTCTGGCTGAAAGCCAGGACCATGGACAGTGGGACCATGGATACGGAGCTGGTGCTTATGGCGCTGGTGGATACGGCGCGGGAGCTTATGGTGCTGGTGGATATGGTGCGGGAGCTTATGGCGCTGGAGCATACGGAGCTGGTGCTCATGGTGCTGGTGCCTATGGTGCTGGTGCCTACGGTGCTGGACTTCATGGTGCTGGTGCTGGACTTCACGCTTACGGACCCGCTCCCCTGGGACATGACGGCAACGTGGTAGATACCCCTGCTGTGGCTCATGCCAAGGCCGCTCACTTTGCCGCTGTGGCTGCGTCCTCCCACGGAGCTGGAGCTTATGGAGCTGGCGCCTATGGTGCTCATGGCGTTGGAGCCTATGGTGCCGGTGCTTATGGCGCTGGAGCCTATGGGGCTGGTGCCTATGGTACGGCAGCTTATGGCGCTGGTGCTTACGGAGCTGGTGCTCATAGCGCCGCTGCTGGTCTTCATGCTTATGGACCCGCTCCCCTGGGACATGACGGAAACGTGGTAGACACTCCCGCAGTTGCCCATGCCAAGGCTGCTCACCACTCAGCTTTCGCCGCTGCCTCTCACGGTGCTGTCCATTATGGCGCTGCCCATGGACACTGGTGAAGATCTCCTTGAAACCGTGTTGCGATCACCCTGCTGATTGTGTTCTAGTTGTAAATATTACAAATAATCTTTTTTTTTGTATACCATCAAGTTATCTATGTTTTATTAGGTACGATATTTATATATTTTTCGAGTACGCATCCTTATTCGTTCTGTAGATAATCTATGTATATATAAAGCACTAAAAATAAAACTAATCAAATATATATTTTCGCAGTTTTCTTATCACAACACTAATGTTAAATGCCTTCGCTTCAATTAAATACTTATGATTGTTATTAAAGGCTCATGAGTCTTTTACGTCTATAGCCAGCCATCTTCCTAGACCACAAAGTCAGCCAAAACATTAGTTTCATAAACTGCAAAGGGTTTCTAATGCTGTTATTGGTTTAATTTCGGCGCTGATAAATTGCCACATCCAACCACTCCTAGAAGATTTACATTGGTTTAAATTCCCGGAAAGAGTGGACTACAAGCTATGAACAACTTGGTATTGTAATATATAGAATTTTTATACTATGAGGTCTTTACTATAACTCAGTAGAGCTAACAGATCTGCCTACTATGAATGAGCTTTTAGTGAGACCGATCGAATCCCATGCAATAGATAGGCTACCTCCTGATGTAAGCGGAAGTCAGAGTCTTAACACTTCAAGAAAAGGACTGAAGACCACTCTGTCTTTAGATGTACAACTGAGCTGATTAGAAGCATTTTATGATGATCTACATCATTAAACGGTCCTGTAAAAATAAATAAATTGAAATAAGATTTATTATTATAACTCATGTTTTTTTATTTTTTTTATTGATTCAGCAACATTGTAGATTAAAATTTTAAATATTGATTGTATTATCTGAGATGTCTAAATTATGATGGTTTTTCTGAATTTGCAAATCATTTATTAGAAAATAATCACGATTTTGATAAAAATTTAAGAATTTCTATTTTACACATAAATAGTTTTGGTCTGAAATTGAATAATTAAGAATTATTAGAAATTAGTAAACAAAATATTATTAATAATCAATTAAATTTAACTACTAGCCCAATTCTAAAAAAATTTCCAATAATTGTGAGTAATCAAGAACTCCGGCAATAATATTTAAAAATAATTTTTCAAATAATTTAGAAAAACAAAGGGCATTATTCATTTTGATATTTTGACATTTATAAAATACCCTGAAGATGGAAAGGTTTTTCTGAAACGTGTAGGTGTAATTAATAAAATATAAGTAGATATACACAAATAATACAATCAATATTTAATTTTACTCATGTTTTGAGCTACGGTTTGCCTTTGCTCTGTGGTCTACCAGCAGGAAATTTTCAATCTCACTGCATACTTTCGAATATTGTTCGCCAACTCATTCATAGGCTTTTCAGTACCCGAGTTAGCGTTGGTATTCCGTGGTAGATCTTACAGAGTATTCTAAAGTCGTGAAATCATCATCGACATATCTTTCCTCTTATCAAATTTTTGACTTTGATATTGTTCAATTTCAATTTATTTCAACTTGATTTATTCTGTATACAACATTTACATTACAAACATAGATTTAATTCGTAAAAGTTATAATACATATTTATTTAACATAATATATGATTTATATCAAATATGTAAGAGAATCCTACTTTGTAAAACCCTCTTAGAGATATGAAACAGAGAAGAGGGACCCATCACTCACCGAAGGCCGTTTCATGAGTAATAGCTCCTATATCGGCCCTGCACTTTCACCACCCAATCCGGCATTTTTAAAAACTAATGTGGTCATCCTCTCCGCTCTACTTCAACTCATGTGAGTGCAAGCAACACGGGGAAGCGTCTACCCAAAACCGCTTCACTGTCATCAATAGCAAACAATACAATAGAATGAGGTATGATATAATGATAAGCATATGTGTGAGGAAATACCGTAGACAGATATACAAAGTACAGTAGCTACTCCACTGGGGAAAAAATGAAAAGAAAGTTGTACAACACAAATAAACAGAGGACTTGCTAGTCCGGATAACCACTGCCGGCAGATATAAACCGCGGTAGAGATCAATCTAATAACGTAGAGATATGGAACAGTGAAGTGGGACCCACCACAGACCCAGGGCCGTTCTACGTGCAAAAGCTCCCGTATCGGCCCTAGACTTTCGCCATCCAGTTTGGCACCGTTTTAATGCTAAAACAGTTGCCTTTCTACGCCACTGATGATGCAAGCACTCGTGCGACGCGGCGAGGAAACTGCACTAACCACTTCACTGTCTCTAGGGTGCGTTACGAAAAATAATTTATTCAAAGAAAATAACAATACATAACAATAAAATGACAAGTAAATAACAAAATATAAACAAAAAGCAGAGAACTACAAGAAAAAGAAAATAGCAAAGCATAAATATCAAAAATCAGAAAATAACAAAGCATGAATATAAATAAAGCAAAATAAGACAAAATATAGAAGATACAACAAAATACATAAATACATTGTATGCAAAGGAAGAATAATATATAATGTGTGTGGAATATGTAACAGATCAATGTCCAAAGCGATTTTGTTCAGCAGTAGCGGTAGCTCTTCAAATCAAATATACATTTCTTCTAGTCTCTAAACTATTGCAGCTAAGTATAATACCCTGAAGAAACTCGGTTGGATAAAGCCAAGAACAATGCCCGTACTCTCTCATGAAGAGATATCTTAGAACCTTCTTTTGTACTTTATCAACCATAAGAAATTGTGTGAGAGAGTACTTAAGCTCTTTAGCCCCCAAATCATTCAGCCACTCTCGAGTCAACTTCGCACCAAGGAGTTGCAAAGAGTTCTCAGTACGCGGGTATTTTCGAAAACCCTGGCAGTACGCAGAATAAATCTTGGCATTCTCAATGCATTCTTCAAATATTTGTTAGTAAGAGTCTTCAATATCAAAATATTTGTTTGTTTGAAGTCCTCAACAAGCTCAGCGTTCGTGATACTTATCCTTTACTTGTCCAAGTTTTACATCCGAATATTGAATTCGTATTTAATCAATTCACTTCTACGTATTTCAAACAAAGTTGCTTAAATACGTGCTAGAGGAATGATTAAATAGACGTATTATAAAATTAATTATAAAAGATCAATTATAAAAGTAATATTAAAAAAAAGAAAAACCTTCTCTACACAATTACTTTTCTCTAAATTCCAAGTTCCAAAATTAGAGAATGTTTACAAAAAAACGTCAATTATACAACTAATTAAAGAAAACACAACTGCTAAATTTGAAAAAAACACATCATTAAGATTCAAAAATAATTTTAAAATCCCAAAATATAACACCAAACTGTGTCAACAAAACTACATATACTTGGGCATAAAAATCTTCAATAACCTACCTACAGATATTAAGAAAATCGATGACTTACAACAATTAAAGAAAAAAATAAACCAACACTTTAGATCGATACAATTTGACAATGCATAACAAGACATATAGCTTACAAGACATATAGCAATGACATATAGCTAACAAGACATATAGCAATTGACAATGCATAACAAGACATAGCTAAGGAACAAATAAGCCAAATCCAAAATAAAATAATAAAGTGTAAGCCCCTCACCAAGCACATGAGCAAGTCTCATTTTTGGAGAGGCAAAGCAATAAAATAAAATGTATGTAATAAGTAGATTGTAATAGACAAATGTATTATGATTTAAATGTAGTTTTAATATTAAATAAATAAAAATAAAAATAAAAATTATCGTCTTAGAAAGTTCAGAGGAAAAGCGGTGATCGATTCTCACCTCTAGTCTTTTTTTTTGAATCAGTGATGCAGAAATATTGAAAGCATTACTAACTACCTGGTCAAAAAATATCACATCTGTAAATGAACTGTACAAAATTTGAAGACATAAAATATAGTCGTGATTTATCATAATTCATAATATGTGATAGTTCGAGACAATGCTAATTTTAGTCGATAAAATCACGAATTTAAATAAAAAAAGACGGAAGAAAAGAAGTCTACCACTCAAAATAGAAACGTCAGCCAGAAAGGTCGTAAAAATACGGGATATAGGTACCCCAGAAGACACAAACAAGAAAATAAAAATGTACTTCGTTTTCACCACTTATATATTGAAAAATATTAACAAGGCCCATTCTTCAGGATATAATTTATACTAAAAAACTGTAAATCTGTATAATTTGTTAGTAAAATTTGTAAACCCTAATATCAAAAGAATGATCCATGATATAATTATATTATTGCTACTTAAACACGTTCTTTAACTCTAACATTAAAATTTCTTTACGTTTTTCCAATATAAATATAATCACAATCTTAAAAAATCAATTGATAACCAGACTTTTTTTTAAATCATCGTTTTCCTTATTATTTAACATAAATTTTTAATTTATTAGTAGTAAAGTAAGCTGGTTGGGTGAAATTTGGGATTTTTTTTACTATTAAATTTTACATTTGATTATTTATAAATAAGGTTTATATCCAATGCTTTTCAGTATCAAATATTGAAGGATAAACAAAAGATTTAAAAAACTTCTTAATTTTTTTATTAAACGAATTGTGTTTTAATTTTGTATCAAAACCATCCGTTAATATTCAATTCATTGTTAAAATTATCCACAGATAATGGAACATTAATCAATCCACTTAGAAATACCAAATGCCATCCAACCAGCTTTCTAAACTAATAAAAAATTCAGAAATATATATTAAATAATAAGAATAAGGATTAAATAATATGAAAAATAAAATAAAAATTGAGTGTTTATAAATTGATTTGTAATGACGTGATTATTTTACATTGTGTGTAAATTTTGATGTTAGAGTTAAGGAACACTTAAGGTATTTAGCTAGCAATAATTATTCAGAAATTTCAAATCAACTTTAACCAAAGATATTAATAATGAGATATTAATAATAAGATTTTGATATTAATAATGATTTACAAATTAAACAGAATTACTATTTACATTAGAAATTTTTGAAATAAGAAAAAGTGTTAATAATTAATTGAATACTATAAATAACAAGGTCCTTTTTACAATAAGTTTTTTTTTTAAAATTTGTTTTCATGTAAGTAGGTACTTAATTATTACTCATTTCCCATATACCTATATTTATATTTTGATTGTCAATACTTCGATTTTTTATTTTAAATTTATTAGTATACCTACATTGTATCATGACGAAGGGTCCATGGACTCAGAAACATGTTGATATTTTTCAGTGGTGAAAACAAAGTACATTTTTATAAATAATTTGAATTTAAAAGTCGTTAATTAATGGAACTCGTAAAGAAAATCCTTAAATTTCTGTTCTTAAAAAAATTAAAAACATGATGTTTTCTATGGTATTTTTATCGATATTTTAAAGAAATTTTATATTGTTATACATAGATGTTTGTATAATGATAATAATCATGATGAGTAGTATCAAAATTATTTGATAAAAATATGTATACAAACCGTAAGTATATCTCACTGAGAAGCAAATCTCGACGTTTCGCTGAAGTCTTGTCCAGCGTTATCAGGAGAGCGTCCTATCACCGTGGGGGTGGAGACCGAACATTGATTTGCTTAGATTTGTACATAAAAAAGAAACTATTGTATACAGTTGATTTGGGGACAATTTTCCTATAATAACACATTTTATCTGTACATGTATGTATGCCGTGTTCTCAAATAGTTATTTCTCTAGAACATATAAAATTAAATAATAAAAAAAAACACTTAAAAATATATTTTTTATTTCATCTTGTTCATATTAGTTTTGTGATTCCTATGTACATAAACAAATGTTTTATTAGTAAATTCATTTGACAATGTCTATATTATTCAATGAAACATTAATATTCTCTCGTACATTCACTAAAAATACCAATCCAATCTGACCATGATGTGTTTTAACAAATCAATACAATTATTTATACAAAATTGTGATCAGTTCCTTGCCTAATAACAATGCATATTATTTCTGACCTTGATTTGTAAAAACTGTATCACGGAATTTATTTGATAGTATTTGCCACCGCAAATGCATATGCATCCACCCCACCCCCACACACATATACACGAAGGCTTTCAGCTAGTATAAAGCCTTCGTGGTATCTCCCTAACGGCACAAGCAGTTTTCCTTTCAGAAAAGGCTCACCCAAGACATTAATCATGAACGCTCTGGTTAGTTCTGTTTTTCTATCGACTAATCTATTGTTCTGATTACAGTTTAAACATAACGTGAAATAAGTGAAACTTTGATTATATTAGTGTTTGGTTGGAGTACTAAGCATTAACAGTGCAATTATTAACTATTAACAAATATATATTCTTGTTATTTCAATTTTGGTGCATTATAAATCAATGCTGTGTTTATTGCACTAAAGCGGATACGTGAAGTAATAGATGACATTTAAAAAAAAATTAAATACGTACTCACTTTGTGCATAAATATTTTGAATGCAACACTCTCATCGCAAGTATGAATGGTACCATTGAATGCGAATTATTTATAATCTTAATTTGTAATGAAAAATTATATTACATCATTGATAGTTTTGGCTTTTACATTGCAGAAATTATTCATGATGTACATTATATATGAAATTAACCTTATAACCTCTAGGCGAGTTTAATATTTAATATTTTTTTAACATCGTAAGGCATCAAACTGACAGTCAGTTTGGTACTTCACCTGTCGATGAGAGATTTTGTTTCTCTCAAAACTTAAATAGTGAAAAAAATATAAAATAATAAACTCGCGTAGAGGTAACAAGATTAATATTATCTATTGATAAAAAAATATTTTATTGTGTTGTTGCAATTCCAGAAAGTAGATTTTAATATTTAAAATAATACATGATTAGAAGGGTTAACGCCCCGGAAATGAAAATTTATAGATATTATTCATAGCAGTTTGTTGTTCAACATGATTATTTTAATTTATACTTAATTACTTTGTAATATACATACGTTGAGTTATTTCATCACTTCAATAGTTTCGAGAGGAGCTTGAGAATAATGAAAGAATAAATTCCTCTCAAAACTATAATAGTGGCAAAATTACCTAACGTTTGTGCATTATAATCTTTTATCCAAATATTTATAAGATTTTTAATATCGATAATTTGTTTTGACCGTATAAAGTTAAGTAGGTAAATAAACTTCTTTTTTTGGTGTAAGTGTACCATGTGTAAATGTGTACTAGTGGTCTAGTCCCATCTCGAAGGACAACCAAGTTAGACTTATTTTCAAAGTGCAGGCGTTTAGGTTAATTTAACTAATGTGACAATATTGATATGAACACGAAGTGAAATTTTAATTAAAAGAATATACCTATACCTACTTATATTTTATGTGTATTTATAATCTTTGAATGAATAGCATTTTATAAAGTAATTTTTTTTGAAGGTCATTGCAACTTTCCTGTGCCTGGGAGCTCTGGCCTCCGCCCACTATGGTGGACACGAGGACGGCAGCTGGAAGGGAGAAGGTCTGGCTGAGAGCCAGGACCATGGACAGTACGACCATGGATATGGAGCTGGTGCTTATGGCGTTGGTGGATATAGTGCGGGCGCATACGGCGCTGGAGCATACGGAGCTGGTGCTCACGGTGCCGGAGCCTATGGTGCTGGTATCTACGGTGCTGGTGCCTTCGGTGCTGGACTCCATGGAGCTAGCGCTGGACTTCACGCATACGGACCCGCTCCCCTGGGGCATGATGGCAACGTGGTAGACACCCCCGCTGTGGCTCATGCTAAGGCCGCTCACTTTGCCGCTGTGGCTGCGTCGTCTCACGGAGTTGGAGCTTATGGAGCTGGCGCCTATGGCGCTCATGGAGTTGGAGCCTACGGTGCCGGTGCTTATGGCGCTGGAGCCTATGGTGCCGGCGCTTATGGCGCTGGAGCCTACGGAGCTGGTGCCCATGGCGCTGGTGCCTATGGAGCTGCTGGTCTGCACGCTTACGGACCCGCTCCCCTGGGACATGACGGCAATGTGGTAGACACCCCCGCAGTAGCCCACGCCAAGGCCGCCCACTACTCCGCCTTCGCCGCTGCTTCTCACGGTCCCGTGCACTACGGATCCGCCCATGGACACTGGTGAACATCTCCCTGATGCCATGTTGTGATGACCCTGCCGTTGATGAAATTGTGTTTATAATCAAAGCAATTCTCAATGTAAATATTATTATTCCAATGTGCTCTGACCATTAATTCCTTTTCCATCAAAATGCCTATATTTTATTAGGTATTTATGTATTATTTATTTGAACACATACCGTTTCCGGTTCTAAGAATAATTTATTTACGTTTTGATTTATCTACTTTTGTAGGGAACTTTTACAATGTAAATAAATTAAATGAACCATATTTTTTCTTTTATTTTTAACAACAATCTAAAATGCATGGAAGACCTCATTCCATTTAAGAAAGACAATCGAATTAGTATGTGTAGGTTGTGTGTACGATGCACAGTGTTTCGTTGTGTCTCGTCCGCATGACTTACACATACTAATACGATTGACTTTCTGAAGTGCAAAAAGGTCTACTTATATTATTTACAGGATAATATTTATAATTAATAAAGTTATTTATAAAGAAACAACAAATAGTACAAAATAGCGCAATGCGTATAATATTGAAATACAATAAAAGAACCAAAATAACAGAAATATTGAATGAACTAAAATTCAAATCAGATAAAAATGTTGTGGTACAAATGTTTAAAATTAAACATGCATTATTGTCCAAGTATTTAAATAATAGAATCAAAATAAATAAGGACTTTTATGTATACAATAAAGTGGGGACAATATAAGAATAGAGAAGAAAAACAAAAATACTTCACAAAATTGTTAAAGGGGTTAATATCATCATGCTTACCGCAAACTATTTCGCAAATTTATCACTAGTAAATAGACACTTTATAATCGTTTTAATACTTTATTCACTATTCACCAGAACATTCCATCCAATTTCCGCACGTATTATTTCGCTAAGTAAGAACTTTTTCAAATTATTCGCTTTCGAACTACCGCTCGCTTGGCCACTCTGGCCTTCGCACTCGCGGCCGTCTTCGCTTTTGTGCCGCTGTCAAGTGTGCTAAAAATAACTGCTGTTACTTCCGAGCGCGGTCCTATATATATCCGCTGTATCGAGTTTTCTAGGCGTTCCTAGTGTTTACGGGAATTTTCTCGTGGTTTCTAGACTTTTTTAGATGTTTCTCGATGCTTCCTGTAAGCCATTGATTACACTAGGCCGATCTGGAATCTTGGGTAGTATTGTGATCATTTCAAACAACAGTCACTTGTAATAAAATGTGGGTTGTCGAAGGGAAGATTGAAGGCCGCACAGCAGTTGGAAGAAAACGGCTGTCCTGGATTAGAAGTATCCCAGAATGGACCGGATGAGAGTCGAGGAGCTGCTGCGAGCTCCTAAGATAGAGATGGCTTCTCTCAGAAGACTGTCAACTTAGGTAACCCGACAGAATACTTAAAGAAGAAGAAGATATCCTGGGATCCTGAAATTAAGGCGGAAATCGGGTGATTTTTTCCAAGGAGGTGATAATAATTTTTCTTATTGACAACTTTTAAGGTATACATTGAAGTATTATTTTGTAGAATTTAAAAAAAGGCGGTGTCATAATATCATAACCGATTGGTAAGCAGACAATGATTAAACATGATTATTGTAATAACTGTTGATAGTTAAATGGACGAATATTATGATTATCGGGCGATGATTATAACTTTTTTAATTTGTTTGTAGAACTTTGTGAAATAACATTTTAAAAAATATATAAAAAAATGTTAACTTTGTTTATTTTCACCATTTATTTATAACGATTAGAGTGTTTTCAATGCTAGCGCATCAACTTCATTAATGTTACTAATACTAAACTTAAAACTAAAGGATGGCGTGAGGAGAGGGGTAGGAAGTAGAGTCGGTTGGGTATGTGGGCGTGGTCATTAGGCGCAGAAGAGTGGACGTAGTAATATAAGGTGTTTGAATATTGATTACATTTTTCTTACTTTTCTTTGTTTCTTTAGTTTTCTAAAATATCTAGTTTCTTTCCTTTTTACCAAATTTTTATTATATTTACGCTATTAGTGTCGAACGTAATCATATTTTAACATAATTTTAATTTTTATAACCGTGTGATAATGTGAAAATAATAACTGTATTGTGTATTTGGGCGATGATAAAACCTGGTGATTACAATTACTATGATGATAATAACCACGGGATAAAGATATCAGAGTGAAAATTATAACAGAGCGGTAATAAGAAACACATTTTTATAATATTTTTCCCATAATAATCAGTTAACAGAATCTGATAATTATTCTTCTTCTTCTTCTTACTTGTAATGTCCCAACTCACTGCCTAGGTAGGCTGTTGGGGTCCGCTCAATCTCTCTCTCTCGATCTAAATCTGATAATTTTTATTAAATGGTTATTTTCATTCATCGTTTACTATAATATACAACTAAAAGGTGTTTTTGTAAGAGGTATAGAACATTAAAATGAAATTAAACAAATACAAATCGTGGTAACGCCTGTAGTAATGACATTATTGGAAAGATAAATTTATGCCATTTCTGTTTAAATATAATTACGATATGACAATTTTCGAAATAAGTTATTTAAATATGATATATCAAACCGAACAGCATAAGATAAAAAAAAAACTTTGTATAAACCACTATTTATAGAATTATCAACATTTTTCGGGGCCACTGGTCCTTTTATTAGGGTACAACGTATAACAAAATCAAAAATAAATATATGGCAGATGAATACATTTATTGTTTTTCCCCTTTCAGAGAGTAAGTACACTTCATACATAAACAACTGCACAGTCAGATAATCCAACATAAACTTAACCAACCCTAACCTAACTTACCCTACCGTAAACTATCTTAAAGGACACTCAACTATCTTAATTTTATTTTAAGTGAATATGAATCTTATTTACCAAAATAAATAAAATAATGAATTGAGAAAATGATATGAGATACAAGTAAGAAATTATATATAAATTATTTTAATTTTGAAATTATATATATAAAGATTTAAATAAAATAAAAAAATAGATATCTTTATGAAATATATTGCCACGAGACGTTAGAAACGAAAAAAAGTTGGGAAAACCTCTCAAAATTTATTACTCGGTTGTACTGGAATGGTATGGAAGGGTACAGAAGAATCCAATATCCAGCAGTGGAGAGATAAAGGCTGAGAAAGAAGAAAAAGAAAAGATACTGACAACAGCACTTTGTAACATGCTGGAATCGTCTAGAGTCTCTTGCAATCTGTCTCTCGTAAAATCTTAAAAGATCGAGAAAGACATTTATTTACCCATAAATTCAAGGGCGTCACGGGACGTGAAGTTATTTATTCGTGAAGTTTAACCAAAACGTGATTTTAGCAACTAAAATATACATAGTATTTAAAGAAGTTCTTAGCGACGGGCAAAAAGTACTTATATGCGAAAATTCAACGGAATACTTTCAAAAGTGATCTAAGCGATATTGACATCGTTAATTAGTGCGAATTAAGAAACAGTGCCATAATAAGTTTATAAAATATTCTGGAAACATTTAGTAATTGTAAAATTGCGAATGGTACTCCGATTTAACTCGTGTCCAGTGACTTTTTGGGTAATAAATAAAATACTCAATAAGTTAAAGTTGTTTTAGCGAGTTCATTTGCCTCTCACAGTCACATCCCGTGAAAATATTAATTCTGTTACTCTTTTTGCAAACTGTTTGTGTATGCAGTTGGCAGGCGAATGCAGTCAGTGCAATGAGTTTTACGTAAACATACGACAATATAAAAAAAGGTATTTTTGTATTTGAACAATAGGAAAAATAAGGTTGATCAGTCCTGATGATGGACCCTGCAATAGGATCCGAAACGTCGGGCAGAAAGGTTGTAAAAACACGGCCTATTACCCTAGAAAACACAAACTAGAAGGATCACTGTTTTTAACACAAAATATGTAAACAAAAAATCACAAAAACACTAAGGTTCCCGCACTATATGACCGGCGTCGGGCAATCGGCTCTCGGATAGTTTACCCTAGCCCCTTGTCACAGTGTGCAGTAATTTGAGTGGGCACCTAACTTGTGTGCAATGTCATAGAATCTGTTAAAACTGAAAATATTTTAAAAACAATTATAATATTAACAACAACTGAAATACTGGCACGTATACTTTCTTTAAAATCGTTCCGGACGTGACCGTGATGAATTTTATCAAAATATTTTTATTTTTATTAATACAATATTGTGGTCAGTACCTTACATTAATAACAAAGGATATTATTTCTGACCTTGATTAGTAAAAAAATTATAATATCATTTATTTGTTAGTATGCACAGCGTATGTATGTATACTCACCCCTCCCTCGCGTATACACAGTGAGGCTTTCATGTATAAAACCTCCGCGCTGTCTCCCTAAAGGCATAAGCAGTTTTCCCGTCAGAAAAGGCTCACCCAAATCAATCATCATGAATTCTTTGGTTAGTTTTGATTTCAAACCTATTTTATGTATCACTTGTGTCACTAAACCTAAAATGTTTAGTGACACAAGTGATACATTTATAATATTAATGCTGAAATTTCAGCATGATTTTTGCCATTTAAAAACTTTTTAAATGCATTTAATAATTGCATCAATATTTTAGCAACTTCCTAGCCACCAGTCATTCTGAAATTAGCAGAAAGACTTCTTCCAGATGAAAATTAAATAATCATTAATTAATTTTACAAACTCAGTTTGATTAAAAACTTTTTTAAAATGCGTTTAATCATTGCATCAATATTTAAGCAACTTCCTAGCCACCAGTCGTTCTGAAATAGGCAGAAAAACTTCTTCCGAATGAATATTAAATAATCATTAATTAATTTTACAAAATCAGTTTGATTATTCAAAATTTATTTAAAAAGCCGGTGTGTTATTTTATCGTACATTGCGTATGTCGGTGACGAATGTCGGATTGTTCTATTATAAAGTGACGTTTGAGTTTTGAGGATAAAAGCATTCGGAAAAGAAACATGTTTTCGACGCAATTCGTATTGATTACAAGATTTAATGTGACGAAATATAAAAATAGAAAATAGTAGTATAAAAAAAAAACACAAATACTTTTAGACGAAAAATTATTAAAAAAGTGAATATATGTTTTTTATCAGTCGCATAACTAACTATTTTATTGACATATTGTATGTAATGTAGTCGCTCTTAGTACTGTGGCTAATGTAGCAGTATTAAAAATGATATTTTCAACTTATTACAATTTTTTTCATAGACTCGTGTTTTTTATATTTTTTTATATAAAATTTATCTGATAGTAATTAGTCTGGAGTGTCTTTAGATAACATTAGATAGATAACAAAGTGATTTGTTATATTTGACTGAGTTTTAGCATTTCTGTCACTTCTATTTTGAAATTGTTATTAGTCAATTGTTTGGTTTGTTGTGTAGGTGGTTATATAATTTTTATCCGTTATAAATTAGTCGTGATTGTCCTGTTTTTGTTTTGTCTTGAGTTATGTTATGTTGTTTATTTTCGATTATTTTGAGTAATTAAATGTCTCCGCCTACTATTTCTAGCTTGTGCTAGCTTGTGAATAAGTTTTTATTTTTTCATCTTTCTAATGTTATTAACGTTTAATTGCTGTGTTATTCGGTGAAAAAAAAGTTTCAGTTGATGAATTTGAATAATATTTTGCATAAAATATTATTCAAAATCTTCTTTGCTACATTGATATGACTACATACCTTAACAGTTTCTTTATAATTCATCATGTATCTTAAGTGTGTGTTAAAGTCTTCCAGGCAAAAACCGTTTCATTGCCAGTCTGGAAATACAAATAATATATTCAATTAACCGATTACATAGGCGTGATAATGAATACGATATCTGTTAGATACATTTTTAGATAATTTTCATAGTAAAAAATTGTTCATTGATTGAAAATTTTCTACCCACAACTTAATTTTCAATTGTAATTGTTCGGAGGGCTTTTTTTTATATGTATTTTTCTTTTTCCAACATGTAATATCTTTTTCCTACATTAAGTTTCTCAATATTTTGCAATGAACAGATTACTGAGTTCAAATATCTGATTCTTTCTACATTACAAAATTGATTTATGAAAAAAAAATTAAGTGCTTATTATATATATATTGTTTGCTCTGTATTCATTTGCAGTCTTATATATTCTAATAACCAGTTAACTTTATTTTCACCCTTTTCCGTGAATTAATTATTTATTTGTTATGTATACTTTTAAACTTTTTATGACCGAGTATATAAATAAATAAAAAGTTCCTTACTTTTCAGTTTTTCGCCACATTCCTGTGCCTGGGAGCTCTGGCCTCCGCCCACTATGGTGGACACGAGGACGGCAGCTGGAAGGGAGAAGGTCTGGCCGAAAGCCAGGACCATGGACAATATGACCATGGATATGGTGCTGGTGCTGGAGCCTATGGTGGTGGTGCCTATGGCGCGGGAGCGTATGGTGTAGGAGCATACGGAGCTGGTGCTCATGGTGCTGGTGCCTACGGAGCTGGTGCTCATGGTGCTGGTGCCTATGGTGCTGGTGCCTATGGCGCGGGAGCCAATGGCGCGGGAGCCTATGGCGCTGGAGCGTACGGAGCTGGACTTCAAGGCGCTGGCGCTGGACTTCACGCTTATGGACCCGCTCCGCTGGGACATGACGGCAACGTGGTAGATACCCCTGCTGTGGCCCACGCCAAGGCCGCTCATTACTCCGCCGTGGCTGCTGCCTCTCACGGTGCTGGTGCCCATGGAGCCTACGGTGGTGCAGCTTACGGAGCGTACGCTCCCCTCGCTTACGCTGGTGCATCTCACGGCCCCGTGCACTACGGATCCGCCCATGGGCACTGGTGAAGATCTCCCTGGTGCCGTGTTGCGATGATTCTTTTTGATAGCTCGACAGCTTTTGATGAAATTGTAGTTATTATTTAAGTGAAAAAAAAGATTTTAATAATTTATTGTTTCTATCCACTAATAATAATAATAAAGCCTTTAAATGTATACATTACAAATAAATAAGTGGATACATTTTTTTTTTATATCTTTCAACAAAGTTGCTCAAGAAATTGAAATTGAAATAAATCATAGTTAAAAATCATATACTTCTAAATACTCTTACTTTTTCTACAAAATAACTGTATACCAAATAAAGTATAAAAATATACTCATTCTTTAAAAAAGGAACCCATAAAAACCAAGTTTTTACAATACTCCCTTTCTCATTTTCGGGTTTCGTGTCTACCATATGCATCGGATTCTCCATACAACTTACTGAATTGTATGAAAACACCATTAAAAATTTGAAAAATCCAAAATTATACTATAATAATTATTTTTTAAACGAAAATTTGATAGATCTTCTTGATTGTCGCCACGAGTTTACTTGCAAAGTTTTAGCTCGATTGGATCACGGGAAAAGGGTTAAAAATCGATCCAAAGTTTTTTCGTCAGACAAGCAGACGCCACGAGTTAAAAGAAACGAAGTAAAAAGGCAGGTTGGTTCCAAAGGAAGAATATCCTCTCACTGTATGTTTAAGACATATTAACACTGCAGTTAAAGTATTTGTTCATGCTTAATTGAATTTCCTAGTAAACAAATACATATTTTGTACCATTCATGTTGTTTTTGGATCACTAGGTGAAAGTCATATCCACTACACCAACAAGCTACATTTATAAATTATGGATAAATTATAGAAATGTAATAGAGACGAAGCTAACTTATATATGAGAAAAGTAGATGGAAGTCTCTTATACGATGGCTCAGGGCTTACAACCTGTATGAGCTGGCTTAAGTGATCACTCTACACAATGCGACGTTCACCAATTCCATCGTGAGAACATCCACACATTATCAAATTTTGAAAGTAGTTCTATATTCAGGGTGGAAAAAATCAATGGGCCCTGAAGGGAAACCACTTTTAATCCTTATTTTACTCAAGGGGGGGTAAGGTTTTTAACTTTTTTTTTTGTATTTTATTTTTAATTTTTTAAATGAATGTATAACATCGCAAGAATATTGTGTCAAAGTTTCAAGTCAATCGGAGCAAAATTGACAAAATTATGAACATTTGAGCGATGCTCAGACTGATTTTCTATACCTGCTCGGGCAGCTAAGACACGCGCTCACCTGAGGACCACCGGACGTGCTATTGTATTGGAAGAGTTTTGCGTAGACAAGGACAAAAAGATGCTGATGATGAAAGCTCTTTGCTGTGTGAACATGGCATCGACGATTATGTGTAAGTATAAAATAAATGTTGAGTTTTATTTTGAATTTTACAGGGTGCAAAACTTTAAAGCGTTTTCCCCACATCACACGTTTTCAAAGACGGTGTCCATCATAACTTCAAAACTACTGCACCGATCCTTTTGAAATTTTGAACACTATTTCTGTACATAATTTACAAGGTAACGCTGGAGACTTTTTTTCAAATTTGTTATTAATTTTTATTTTTTAATAACAAATTAGTCGATATTTTTCGCAAAAAATCGCGTTTTACCCTTCAAAGTGTTCCAAAAAATTGAAAAATTGAAATTTCAAAAAACCCTCCCAGCGTTACCTGGAAAAAGCTATTATCTAACGAATGAACTTTGATTTTTTGATTTCAGATAATCTAGCACCAAGTTATGATGGACACCGCAATTCTCCTTTTTTCCGAGACATGTCCGAATAATTGCTGCCATTGCCGTATTTTTTAATATTTCGTCTTGAAAATTTTACACAATATTTTTCAAATGTCATACTTTAATGTATCATTGGTTTAAATAAAGAGATTTTAACTGTGTTTTCACAAAAAATTCACAAAAACATGCCTTTTTTTGTACGAATTAACCTTACCCCCCCCCTTAAGAAGATAAGAGTATGCATAAACATGTCAGATGGGGTCAACGAAGAACTACAACAACATGGAGTTGTCTCTTCTTCTCGGGTTTACAAATTCTGGTTAGATTATTAGAAAAATAAAATTAATAGGTATATTCTTTCACGGCTACTGACAAATTATAAAATGTACAGCTATTAAAAAAATTAAGCAGTTCGTTAAAAAAATCAGATTTAATTTAAGAATTAATCAAAAATTAATAAAAAAATATATAACATTCCAGAATATCTATGCAGTTTATAAAATAGGTATTGTTCAGTTGCCAATTGTTGGTGATCCCTGCGATAGAATATTGAACTTTTAAAAAAAAGAAGAAATAAGTCTGTGGGTCACTATAAAAGGTGGGTGTACCTTTGTGAATAAGTGCCACCTGGGGTCACCATCCTTCGCGGCTTTGTGGTTTCTGCTGCCAGAATACTATCAAGAAGATCTTTTGAATCCAAAAATAAAAATCGTCGCAAAGAAATCACCAAAAATATAAATCGAATACGTGTAGTGATGAAATAATATAATTTCGCGGTTTTTGTGATCGCTAAACTATAGAATGCAATTCAAATATTTCAAAATGTAATTACGCGGTTATCGGTCGCTCATTGCTCATATTTTACCAATCGTAACATGTTACAGATTGGCGTAATATAAAGTCACTATCGGAGATAACAGCTATTGAAAGATCTGATAAATATTAGATACAATTGACAAAAAAAAATATCTGTACCTATAAAACTCAATGTCTGTCTGTCTGTCTGTTCTCTATACACACCGTTTGTCCGATTCGATTCAAATTTTGCATACTTTTATTTTATTTTTTATTTTATTTTATTTTATTTGGGAAACATACAGTACAATTTTAATTTTTTTTATATAATGTCAAAAAAATATTTGTGAATATGACCAGTAAAGTTTCCTCGAAGCTGGTAATAAAAAATAAAAAAAACTAAATAAAAAACAGTGATAAAGAATATGTGATAAATAATAAATATTTCAAAGATTTAAATTATGATAATGCATAAAATGGCAGGGGTGGGAAGAGGGAGGGAATGGTATTCAATTAAAGAAGTATCAAATCAATAGTCATAAATGAAATTACGGAGTTTCATTTTAAATAAACGCAAATTGTCAGTAAAAATGTCTAGATTATTTGTAGAATTTAACATATTCTATTTTGAGGTGCAACGAATTACAAAGCAGTTTTTTAAGTAGTTAGTCCTACCAAAGTTTGCGTAAAATAAATTATTTGAACGCGTTGAGTTGAGGACAACTTAAACCTATTTGCTCTAATAAATAATATATAGGGCGAGTCAACCAAGTTTTTCAAGATTTTATAAAGATAACACAGATCTTGTAAGCATCTTCGATATGATAGAGGAGGGATTTTATGGTAACACTCGCTTTCTGTGTATGAGTTGAATTCTAAACGGGAACGGAAATTTAAAATATTGAAAAATTTAAATTTAACTTATGAAAAAAATTTAAAAAATTTAAATTTTACTTATGCTTTGGAATCCGGATCGGACGCTTAATTTTCAAAATTATTCTTTAGGACTCGGCGGTTAACATTGGTGACATTTCTCTCCTATTCTTTTACCCTTTCCCCTCCCCTGATATATTTTCGATGCAAATCTATACCATTCGAATCGAATTTTTGTTTACCCTCACCAATTTATTTTAAACTTAATCCTTAACCCGTGCAACACCGGGTATGAATAGATATTTTTTTTATAAAGCATGCCCATTTTAGGATAGATAAAGATAGCTCGAGCTTCCACTTTAAAATATGAAATAATTTTAATTAAGTTTTAAAAAGTATTAGGTACTCTAATAATTTTTTTTAATCTTTTATTTTTAAGATTAAAATTAAAAAAAGTATCCTTTTCGATTATTTGAATTTGAATGAGTGAAAAATTGTTATTATAATGTATGGCATATTATTACGCCTTTGCTCAGGACCTGACCAAAACTGAAAGCCGCTCTTGTTCGAGGTATCGAAGCTCGTAATATCCGTTCGATTTCATATGCAGTTCCAGTTCGATATTTTCGATTGAAATAAAAAAAATTAAGAGTCATCATTAAAAGTATGTCTTGCAACAAAATGAATTCGTATACATACCTATATCGTTATTCAGAGAATAATACGAACAATGAGAATACCAATCACAAGCAACGTGTATGGTGAAAGAAAATGAGAATATATTGTGCCAAGAATCTTAATAAATTAGATAAAAAGAAATTCGGTATGATGCAAGGTTAAAAAACTCCATTGGCTTCAAAAACATGAAACCAAAACACCATGGGACTCTAGGTGTATTTTGTATTTTACACTGCGTAGAAGGCTAGATATTTTATTAAATATCGTTCTTATGTTATATTTTCTAAGTATACGGCTGAGTTTATCTGTTGTCCCTCTTATATATGGTAAAAAGCCTGTTGATAAAGGTTTTTCCGTAATATCTTTAACTGTTTTATTTCTATTTTCAATTTTCAAACGCCAGTCGGATGCCTGTTGTGATTCAGGCGAAACGTCGGTTGACGAATGGTCCTTCTGAGGACCAGATTTTGACGCGGGTTACCCCCAAAGAAATTAATACTAACATATATATATATATATACATTAAAACTATGTACCTTATCTTACATTACTTTGTAATTATCATGAATCACTTGTAAAAATCATGCAATACTCAATAATGACCTACTCAATAATCTTCATAAAAAAATTATTACTTATAAAAAATATTGAAATGCATTCATATACTGTGCAGTTTGGTATATGTATTATGCATGTTTGTAATATGAATCAAAAATAAATAAATAAATTCTGAAAAAAAAATTACAAATCAACTCAACGGATAACATTTGTCAGTCGGCCGGACAATCATGTACAATTTCATTCGTGTAGTATTGTAATGTAGGTAAGTGTAAACTCTTTGATCAAAAATGAATGTATGTAACCACGTAATATAACCATGTAATGTAATGTAAATGTATACCTTTTGATGAATAATAAATGTAAGATTCCGGATATTAACAACTGTTCCGGTTCATTAAATCTTTCATTTCGAGCTCTGCGTTTACCTCCAGTACATAACTTTCTTTTCCTTACAATACATCAGCGATTCTGTAAGCAACAATATATTCCTGCCAATTATCGGAACTAAAAGCTCGAAACAAATAGTAATTTGCAAGCATTTGGCAAGACATTCAATGTTTAATTTTTTAATTGAGAGATTACACAAATGAAGGAAGATTTTAAAATATATGTACACGCCCGTAGGCAATATAAGAAGGGACCGAAGAAATAAACTCGCTGTGGTATTTTTTTAATCGTTCTTCTGGGTGCTGCTTGATGCTTTCATCTCGGCGCCAGGGTCTGCCGAAGATCCTCAGCTCGAGGGAGCTGGGAGCGGGTTACGGACGACACTTCTTCGCGACATTTTGCCACACAGGGGAGAGGGAAATCCCTTGGAGCGCGCCATTAACCTAATTAGGTAGTTTAGCCTGAAACGAAAGCGAGCACCTTTATCGCACCGCTCTTTCGTCAAAGCGGGGCGCGGCGCCAGTACTGGACACCCACGCTACTTGTACAGTTGCCGGCAAACTTCTTGAAATTTTTTGGCGTAGTGGGGGAATGCGCAGAAGACAAAATTTGGGTCTCTTTGGTGCAATGGTACATGCGCAAACTTCTCCCCACTACGCCGTAAAATTTCAAGATGTTTGCCGGCTACTGTACCGCACATTCTAAGTAAAAATGTTGTGTTTTCCTTTTGTATTTAGATCACTATTTAGATACTTCGCATTCTCGTTCTGTTCGTAAAAGATTCAAGATGGCGTTCCGAGTTTTGGTCTTGTGCGATTATTTTTTCAGTACATCTTTCTAATTGATACCACTAATTTGTTTTGAATACCACAGTACAATGTTTTTAAATTGCAACTTCGCAATGTATTTTATAATGGGTGCAATCTAATTATTAATTTAAAAAAATCAAATTTTTTAATAAAAGAATAAAAGCAGTGTATTAATTTTCTTTACGCTTATTATATTGTCACGAGACGTGACTTTGGAAGACAAATAAAATGAAAAATGAAAAGATTTATTGATTAATCATTAATTATTTTTAAAAATTGAGAAGAATTAATCTGCAGCACTAATCTCTAATTCACACTACTTCGCAATTTATTGCTCGTCTATAAACTCTTTATTACCGCTGGGTAATACTTACGAGAAATGTCCGTTCATCATTGCATGTAAGTAGGTATTTGGCTTAATAACTGTCTCTTTGAATTCCAAGAATGGCCATTCTGACTGCCTTTCCATTGCTGATGTCGCATCGGTAGAAACCTCAAAATAAACTAACTGACTACGCTGAGCTACTTCACTTTTTATATGAAACACGTTGGTTTTTCGAACCTCCTAGATTATTCTAGTATTTACGATAATGCTCCAGACGTTTGTAGATGTTTCCCGAATATCATAGACAATTTTAGAGTGTGGTAGTGTGTCCTAGAATGTTCTAGAGATTTCGATGTTTTTGTTTTCATCGACATATTACGAGTAATTCTGTACGCAACTTCTCGTTATATTTAGACACGCTTTTTGATCTAGTGGTAAAACACTACCCCCATTTGATCAATCGCGGATTCAGGCTTCATCTTGAGGGATGACCATAATCATATATTTAGGACATTTATCATAATTTTACAGCACAATCCGTAATCTTTAATTTTAAAAAAAGCGTTACACATAAGGTAAGTATTTCCAATAAAATATTCGCGTTCTGTTTACAAAACGATATCCTTAGAGATATTTTATTATTACAAATGTCCTCGTGGAACTCGGAAGTTCATGATCACAGTCACTACAGAGCGCCATCCATCCATTAACATCGGCGTTGTGGTCCAGCTGGTGGAAAGTTGTCTGCCCTTTGCTGGTCTTTTTGACATCATTCACCCACTCTTCCCCTCGTTCTTGATCCTGTTGCGTATATGAAATTGGTGCGTGTTACGCGAATTGTTTGTCTCATTCTTGTGCATTTTGCGTTTTTTAAATTTTTGGATTCTTAAGAATAATAAAAAACATGAACGTGACACAAAAAGAAAAGATGAAAAGAGGCAAAATTCAATCATGAAGGATGAAGAAAATATGAAAACTTTTAAGAGGAAGCTAAAAAAGTATGTGATTTCTTACATTTGAATCAAATTTATATTAATTGTATGTAATTATTTCTGTTGATATTAGGAAACATAAATAGTGTAGAAAAGCTTAAATGCACGCAACGATCCATGGAGAGATGCATGCATGGAGTAAGCCTAAAAAATGACGAAATTAGGCGCAGAACTAGAGTAGTCGATATCATGGATCGTGTAGCGAAGCTAACATGGCAATGGGCAGGACGTGTTGCAAGGCAGGATGCTACAATATGGCCTCCCAGAGTTCTGAAATGGAGACCTTGGGAGAATAAAAGAGGCATCGGAAGACCTCAAAAGATATGGGCCGATGACATAGCCGCTGTGGGGGGAAAGAAATGGCTTCAATTAGCAAACAACAAGGAAGGATGGAAAGGGAAGGAAGAGGCCTATATCCGGCAGTGGAGAGACGAAGGCTGATGAAGAAGAAAAATAAAAAAATTCTTGGATTACCTACTAAAAGAATAAAAAGAAGTAAAAAAAATATGATAAAAAAATGTTTTAAATGGCCGATATTGGAGATTCACCTCCGACAAGTCTTATTATGTTCGCATTGAAAATCATAATAAGCGACGCTTCAAAATTCATTCCCAATGCTCCGAATATGGACCAACTGTTGAGGCTGCAATGTTCAATGTAGACCATTCCGTGGACCAGCTGTACAGATCAAAGTGATGCAGAGTTTCTGATGCAGAGTTAAAGTTTTTCAAGCAAACTCAATTAAAGTTCTGCGAAACTCGATTTGACACGATGCCATTCATAACCCTTTAATTTAGGTATTGGGGCCATCGTCTTCTTGTTTTTGGACGTCGGAGAAATCAAACGATTTGTCAATAAATAAAATTATAATATTGATGCTCTAGAAAGTGTTAATGTTAATGTGAAAATGTACTTTAATTGACCAGAAGTTAAAAAAATATTATCTTAAAACACAGTAATATTTATAGTGGAGGTTTAGTTATAAATTCAACATACGCAATGAGCACTTACGACAGATCTGATGACAATTATTCTATTATGGCATATTTTTTCTGTTTCTAAAAACGATATTTGCGACAGTCTAAAAACTCAAGCAAGATTTATTTTCAAAAATGGATTCAACACAAAAATAAAAAAGACAACCTGTTAATAAATAAAATATAATCTTAATCATAAAGAAATTCTTGCTACGTAGAAATTAAAATTTATTATAAATTCTTTAAGAGAAATATTCGAAAAAATCAATTAAAATATTTAAGTTACCTTAAGGACACTGGAACCCGAAATTTTTTGTTGTCGATAGACAGCTTTACCAATTACTAATATTTATGAATACAACATGTTAAAAATATGATCTACCTAAACATTATAAACAAATAAATGTGATTATTAATTGCAATTTTAGATCATATTTTACTTTCATAAAAATAATTTATCTAATAACAAATACACTATAATATTGTTCGCTGTAAATAAATTTATGACAAATAAAAAAATGTCTTCTATAGCACATGATAAATCATTTTGGCGTTTAGATTAATTTACTTGTATTAATAGTAGATAGCTTGCACATTGGATTATTTCATCAACCTCCTAATTTCGAATGCACGTCCGTCCGTCTGTCCGTAACTTGCTTGAACTACAACAACAACACCGATCAGCAACAATCATTCACCAAAAATGCCGTCGTTTAAGAATTTTTGCTGTAAATATACTCAATTGTTTTTTGATCGATGAAATTAGTTTGTAATAAGTTGGAAAAAAGTTTGGATTAATACAAGTTTTATCTCGAAATTTCCGAATAAAGTCAATTTAAAAAACAAATGGTTTTCTATTCATGAATTTTCAGGTCCGAAAACCTGCAGTTATTATGCCACGTGATTTTTTACGGGTTTGCGGCTAATTCAATAATTATTTAAAACCTGCTGAATGCTTACAACTAGGAAAATCGTATTGATACTCAGAGACATTAAAGTAAATTTGCATCCATAATCTCACACTTATTTATTTATTTACTTATTCATACGCCAATCGGCTATATACATTGATTTTACAAAAATAATGGACTTAAATGAATGGATTAGAAAAATTGCACATATATAAAAAAACAATACTAGCATAGTAACAACATGGTATAATCATATAGGGTTGAGGGTAATTTTAATACTGTGATAACAATCTTTTTGCCGCTGATGAGAATGAGACGTATGATTCATCGAAGAAGTTGATATCAACACAGTGGCTATTCACCAGATTGGCAATCCTATTTCTTGGGCCATTGTACACGTAACTGGATTTAGTGGTTTCTAACAATCTACGCACTCTTAGATCCGGCCTAGCAGTGATAATGCCAAATTGTTCCAGGATCTCGGGCGAGTCAATCTGTCCGTTGACAGATTTGTAGAAGAAGGTCAGATCAGACAATTGTCTTCGAGTGATTAGTTTGCTGATTCTAAATCTGTTATATACGGTCTCAATATCTCCTGGTGATCGTGTTCGATAGGCGATGCATTTACATAGTTTGCGCTGTATTCTTTCGAGCTGATTGATTAGTTTATTGGTATACGGCGACCAAATGACAGAACAGTATTCTAAAATCGGTCTCACAAGACTGTCGAATAGTCGTACCAGCGTGTAGACATTGCTGAAGTCCTTCCCAGCTCTAATGATGTAACCAAGAGTCTTGAAAGCTTGTGACGCAACTTTCTCCACGTGGCTTGAGAAATTCAGTTTATGGTCCACAATAACGCCAAGGTCCTTTGCCGAGGTGACTATCGGGAGATGATGTCCATCAATGAGATATGCTATGCTATATTATGCTATCAAAAAAATCCTCGTCTTCATTTCTTAAATACGTTTTTGCACAGCGATAGGTCAGTGAAAAGTTTGAGGCGTATCTTTGGAGCGGTTCGAGACAATGGACTTTGGCGCAGACGTTACAACAATTACTCTCTCACAACCATATCACAATTACAGATTTATTCCCGATACTTAAAGAAAAAATTAATCTCACCTGAAGGGATCGATGGGAGACCTCAAAATCATCAAGCATCAAGGTAATGATGTTATCTCTGGATGCTTCTCCTCGAGATTGAGTAAATGGTTCCTTGAAGTATTTTATTCGTCCGTCTTTTGAAGTCATTGTTCGAACGGGCTGTACATCACTGTTATAACTACCACTGTCAGAGCTGTCAGAGGATTCAGCTCCCTTGACAAAATCTTCTGTTTCCGAATATGATTCTTGACCATTTGACACTTCTTACATAATTTCTATATCACTGTCTCTCATTTTTAGAGGCCCAAATCAGTTTTACAACCGTGAACTAAAGAATGCGTTGTTAGACTGAGAGAATAATATAATCAAAGACAGATTATCATACTGTTGTTATTGTATCACTGGCAATGTAGGTAGAATTACAAAAGTCACACGAGCATGATCCTATAAAAAAATCGGAACTAATTACCTCAATTCTAATGAACGATAACCAGACAATACGTTTTGTGTGTTAAAAATTAACTTGTTATTACCTGTGGGTCAAACTTGACCCGAAGGCCGTTAGAGTAAAAAAGTTCATACGCACAATAACATAAGTTTTAAAAAAAATATTGATTTGAAAATAAGCTCAAGACAGCGATTAAATAAAAGTCATAAAATATCAATATTCAAAAACCGTTATTTTTCAAGAAAATTGCTCATTCATCCAAAAATGGGTCAAAATTGACCCGAGGACCTTACGAAGGTTAAAGGGAAAATAGTATTCCGCAATATAACCTGAAATTCCTGCCAGGCATGAGTTTTCAGGTTTTCGGTTCGAGACTTCTTCTGTCTGCTGTATGCGAATAGGACACTGTTGCATTAAAAGTCATCTCTTTAAAATTTGCATTCATGACTCTCCTATATGTGAATGCCGGATAGACGAGGAATATTTATTTAGACCACATATTTTTTGGATGCCCGTCAATAATAATTACACAAATTAAATTCAAGATCTTTCTTTTAATATTCCATTCCATTAAATTAAAATTACTAACGAGATTCCTAAAAGTTAACGGTATAAATCAATAAAAATTAAATAAACTAATATTATATAATTATATCCTTCTTCATGACTGACTCAGAAAATTGAATTATTTACTCAGAGTAATGTTTATTCCACGTTCAAATAAAATCAATCGTTTATAATTTCAATTCCTAAAATAAGGAAAAAACATGCACCCATATACTGCAGTTGACAACGCTGAAATACAGTGTGTAAGTGGCAAGAACACTCCTTATAGGTGGAACCCCAGGAAAAAAAGAAGAAGAAGAATGGTTCTATACTTAGTTTAAGGAGTTAAGCGTCACAACTTAGTGACGATGGGGCGAAGGAGCTTATGAAGGCCAAATTACGATGAAGCGAAGATGTCCTCAGGTGCGTGTCGGGCTTGGAGGTTCGGAGCTGGAGATAGCCGACTCAAGACCGAGATGGGCAGAGGAAGACTATTGAGGAGGCCAAGACCTCCCGGGAGTTGTAGAGCCAAAAGTGACGATGGTGAAAGTGATTAATTTTTTATTACGGAATTATTACTAATGGTGCATCTACGGACTTTCTGTTTTGTATTCTGGATATTCATGGTGAGCTGTATGGGAATAAAACCAATTTGTGGCTGCACACCATTCAAATCAAAGTTGGGAATGTATGTTGAAACTATCTGTCTCGTACTTGTTAAAACAATCTGTCTCATACATATAAGTTGAGTATACCGAGTTATAACGATTTAAACAAAAATGCAATAATACACTGGGTTACGGTAAAGGTGTGTTGTACAGTATTATGCAATTATTAATGGTATTGACATCTGTATATAAATGAGCTTTTATCAATCAGTCACTAGTGATGTTTAGAACTGTAAGAGGTCAGGAGACAAAATGCGTTTAAGACACTGTATTTTGTATAAATTCCGAAAAGGTAATAATGCATCCATTGTTAGTGAAAGCTTGTTTAAGGGAGGGATGCTGTAAGTATTCGAACCTTTCAAAGATGGTTTACATTCGGTTCAGGAGATAGATATAAATCTTGTTTTAAATATCGTCGTATAAATAACGGAAAGGTATCCTTTCACTTCGTTACCGCATCTAGAAAACTTCCTGGCCTGCATATTGGACCTTACACTAATAGCTCTTCTCTGTCTCTTTTAATATCTTTAATGTCACATAAAAGTAAAATAAAACACACACGTCGAACGAGCTGTACAAAGTTAAATAATTAAATTAAATATTACAAATAACCAAGTCCTTTATGCAAATAGTTAGCATTTAAATTTATTCTAGTTCTTCAGGTTTATGTCTTCTGCAGTATTATGCCGTGTATTTTTCGTTTCGGATCCCATTGCAGGGTCCATCGTCAATCAAAAGGCTAGTGGCTGAACCACATCAACACATCAGTCCTGATTATGGACCCTGCAATGGTATCCGAAAGGTCATATAACCGACATATTGGAAAATAATCCACATCTTACAATCAAGAAGAACGGTATGCATCATTCGACTGTAGCGGAACATATCAAAGGTTTTTTTAAATACCAAAGAACATCCCCGATAACCTTAATGTTTCCCAATAAATAAATGCTAGGTATCGACGTACGTGGACGACATGGAACCATGCTTTATATAAGGCTTAATTACGAGAGTCGATCAGGATCTGCGCAAGATAATATAGCCATTCTGGCGAGCGTCCTGCTAGGGCTGGTAGCGGGAGCCTCCTCGCGGACATGGCGTGACTGAATAAAAAATGAACAGTATTATTACACTCGCCAGAACACGGTGCGACGTGTTATTTATTCTTATTAAATGGAGTGCGCAGTGGGCAGGTGCGCAGCCGCCAGCAACTTCCGCCGCCGGATCGGATCTCGGCAGCCATTATCTCAGATATTGAAATCGTGAACTTATTACTACGTCCATTTATATCGAAGGACTGTCCTTGTGACCGACTACGTGGTGTGAGCGTATTTCGGAGAGTTACCGAGTGTGAGGGATAAATATACAGGGAGTCTCGTAGCGCCCAGCGCAGTCTTATCCATTACTTTTTTTTAAATATTCTTTACATTTTTAGTGAATTTTTGACAGTTACGGAGATACGTTTCATCAAAGTTTCTATTTTTTCAGTATTTCTTGCTAGATTATCATAAAAGTTATTTATATCGAATATTAAAAATTCATTCGTTCTGACACAACTCAAATAAAATGACCAAACCTAAAACTTCAAAACCTCAAAAAAAATTTTTTTTTATTATTATATATAAAAATAACAAATACAAAGGATAAACATACAAATACAAACAATATAATATGCCATTTTTAAGACCCTACCAAGCAACTTTTTGTGGCTTGTTGGTAGTAATCGATTTGCTCATCTAGAAACATAATAGTTTGAAATTTGTTGATATTTATAATTAATATTTACAATCGGAACAACTCATCTTTAAGCATAATTTTATACAGATACCTAAATAATTATGTGATACAAAATAAAAAAATACATAAGTGTAGTAAATTAAACATACTCTCAATCATACATATACTTTTATTTTTATAAAAATATTTTTTGGAAGATTTTTGTCATTTTATTTGACTTAATGCGAATGTATTTTTAATATTCCATATACGTTACTGTAGCAATAGTTCAACAGTTTACAGAGAATAAGACAGAAATATTATTTATTGATTTGGCATTAACTTTGTGGAATGACATGATAATTTATATATGAAGAGCATTTGAGACGTCTGAATAATCATGGTTTTTCTGAATTTACTAATCATTTATTAGAAAATGATCACGATTTTGATAAAAATTTATGACTTTCTATTTTACACATAAATAATTTTGATCTGAAATTGAATAATTTAGAATAATTAGAAATTTGTAAAGCATGTTACAGTAATAAACACAATATTATTAATAATCAATTAAATTTATCTACTAACCCAATTATAATTTTTTTCCAATAATTGTTTGCAATCAAGAACTTCAGCAATAATATATAAAAATAATTTTTCTAATAATTTAGAAAAAGAAAAAACAAAATAAATTATTCATTTTGATATTTTGACATTTATATAAGGTTCTTCCGAAACGTGTAGGTGTAATTAATAAAATACAACTAGATACATACAAATAATATAATCAGTATTTAAATAAAATACTTTTATAAAACTACTTTTAAGTTTATGTCACTCGTCACCTCTCCTCCTTTTATTTCCGTTAAATCAAGCTCCACTCCTGGCTACTCCCCACACCCCCCCCCGATCAGTACCTAAGATATTTTAGTTTATACTCTCACTTGTAGGTGACGACATCTGTAGTTCTCGAAACTAGTCGCGTATAACTTAAACTCGACAGTGGTCTTATACAAGTATTTTATTTATATATAAATAAGTCAGAAATATTAAAAAAAATATTCGCAAACTTTGATGTCGCTTATCTCCGCAACTGTCGACTTACCAAACTGTTTTCCTTTCAAAATTGAATGAATAAAACTCAGATTTTTTTTCTACTATCTACGAGATATCCTGTAAATACCTATATTTATATTACTTTGTTTCAAGCCTTGTCATAACCAGTAGCGTGCACTTGATAAGGACTCTGCCGCTAATAACTGTAATCTGTTTAACATTCCATGTTAAACACATAAATAATCCAATTTTCAGATCCACACGCATAGGTAACGATATTTATGTTATTAAAAATTATAATTATTATTTATTTTAAAGTTCTTATGACAGAAATAACGGAGAGTATATCATTTCATGCTAAAATAGAGGAGCATTGATTTCCAATGGAGAAGTCTATTATTTTTAATCAATTAGAACTATCAGAACAATTATCAGAACGCTTTGCTTTAGGTTAAACATCCCACGGCAATACTATGCAGATTCATTGAATTACTTCAACATATTAAGTATAAAAAACAGACACACAGCTCTTTACATTGTTAATTTGTACAAAATCTGTCGAAACCAATTTAATTGTCCACCCCTTTCATCACTTATCAACATTCATGTCCCAGCGAGAGCTACTAGAACACAGCGCATCTTCCACATTCCTGTAGCTCGTACCAATTACGGATTACGCTCCCCCATAGTGAGAATGTGCCGAGGCTACAACGACTTGTTCACCGACATCGATGTATATCATACCTCTATACCATATATATCATATCTCTATACCACCTAAGATCACAAGTGAACATAATTCTGCGACGCAACATTGAATTAATACTTGATTAATAACCGAATATTGATTCACTACTGCAATGCAAGATATAAATAAAGTTAGGTAATACGAATACTTCATTATTGTTATTTACTTTATTATATTCCACTCAATACTTTTACAATTGATGTCTTTTGTTTTAACATGCTTATATTATTATTATGTACTACTTCAAAATTATTTCTATGTGAGGTATGTTAAGATATAAGTTAATATGTTAATTACTAACTATTTACACTCTCATATATTTCTATATGTCATTTTCTTATATCTATTTATATTTCCAAATAAACAAATAATGGAAATGAATAATTGAGTAAAATTGAACAAAACTTTGAAAGTAAGGTTAAGATATCTCAAAAACTAACAAAGTTATAGAATTTTAAATTTGCTTCTGTATTTTCGTTAAATGTTACAACATGTTATATTATCAGCACTATGAAATTTCTCCATTGAATTCTTCCTTTTTTGGAGAGCCAAAATATTATTATTACTATAACATATATATAATTACTACAGTTGCAACTTTTCATATTTGCTTTTAAATCGTTGTATATTTTTATTATTAGGAACCGATGTAATCTTTATGCAAAATTTTTGTTGTGCTTTATTTGTTGGTGAATTTGTTGATGTATGTAGAAGCCCCATCTATTATCATAGAGTGATTTTCAATACAGCGATGTGAAGTTACTGGATCCATCAATGTCGATAAGTAACTTCTATACATCTTCTACTCCTTTCTGCTATCGAATTTCATTATCATTTGATACATGTAAGTACGTGCTTGGATACGCAAAGATCTGTTGGTTAATTTATTATATAAAAACTAACCCATAAAAACCAAGTTTTTATTATACTCCCTTTCTAATTTCCTAGTTAAAACAGGTTTAGCTCTTACCCTGCGCGTTGATCTCGTCGGGCGACGTTACAAAATTGATTAATAAATAATTTCGAAAAATCCAAAATTATAATATAATTATTATTTTCTTTTTAACGAAAATTTGATAGAACATTTTTAAAGTTTCAGCTCGATTCGATCACGGGAAAAGGGTTAAAAATCGATCCAAAGTTTTTTCGCCAGACAAGCAAACAGACGCTACGAGTTAAAAGAAAGGGAGTAAAAAGGCTACGTCCAGAGAACAATATTTTTTTCAAGCACGGTCAAGTGACAAAACTGTCGGACGATTACATAATTATTTTATTTGAAGGCAAAATGTGACGTACAAACAGCGAGAATTATATTTATGCAGTTTATTTTAAAGGCACATTCCACTACAGTTGCATTATGTGGCGTATAGAAAACATATTAAATATCCCAATAATTTGAGGATACCTTTGTTTGCTTTTGTTGTTGAACGATATTAATAGCTCGCAGTATCATGGATGACAAACGAATAACTTTTGAAAATTTTTACCCCTAAATAAATAAGGTTACTTCAATAACAATATAAACACGAATCCGTCAGCTCAGTAGAATGTGATAAAAAATATAATTCCACGGTACGCAATGACTTCAAAGACAGGCAAAGAAATCACACATTTCTACGACGGTCTACTATTTTCCCTGCTCAATTTGCGTTACTCTGTTGCTCAGATCGAGGTTACAGCGCCATATGGATTGCGGGTTGGGTCTCCCTCCTTCTATCGCCAGTTTTTTTCCGATAACTTACCACCCTTCTCCTACTATTTTATGGAATCCTTGTAGAAAATTAATACCGCAGCAAAAACTCTAATAATAATACTCGAGGGTTCTTTTTCCGGACGCGGTACTGCGACAAAGTAATTTTTCAATTGAAAACACACCGAGGAAGCCGGATAGTTTAATTCTTCATGCTGGTGACACATGTTGAAGGCACGAAAATAAACTTGTTATAAAGCCGAAAGAATTTAGAAATGACACCTTTTTACATGCACATATTTTACATGCATTTTTTGTAAATTTTGAGTGCGATTACATACCCACAACTGAACGATTCGCAATTGTAATTACATTATTACACAACAATTGTAATTATTTAAGGCAAATCGTAGAAGTCTCACAGAGACGAAGCTGTTTATGTGAGAAACGTGAATGCAAGTCTTTTTATACGATGGACCAGGGCTTAAAAACTGTATGAGTGGCTTAAGTGATCACTGCACAACACTTTGTTTACCAATTTCATCGTAAGGACATTCACACATTGTCAAAATTTGTTCTATGTATGTTCCGAATCTGAGAATCTTTTATTATCTAACTTATTTCTTTTACGATATAACTAATATCTTAATAGAAATTAGTTTATTTGAATGGACAATGCTAGAGACATTTGTGGTTTTTTCTCATGAACTATAGATTTTAATAATATTTTAATTTTATTTTATTTTATTTTTATTTTTTAATTTAAAGACTATCGACAGGTCAGAATGACCCTAATGGATAGTCATTTAGGACAAGGTGATTAGTACAGTTACAATTTACGATGATACATTAAAATAAAACATTAATACATTATACAATATAAGTATACTACAGTAAGTGATTACAAGATGAACGAAGTTCACATTCTCCGCACGACATAATAGGCATGTAGGCTCCCAGGTCAACTAAGTCAGAAAATGTGTACCCACGCTTTGTGGCTATAAAATTTTTGTTTAGGTTGATTTCCGAAGAATCCGTCTTACACGCTCAAACTATTTTCGGTCAGGAGCGATATAATTTCTCTCTTGAACTGAGGTTGTGTCATGTGAAATATGTCGATGTTTTTTTAATATTTTTTCTTTCCTTGATATCACCTGGTCCAGTCTGCTTTTACTGTGCCATTGCAGAGCAGGAAGACATGGAAATACCAGTCGTTCATGGTAGAAGAGGAACATCTCACACTGAATGGATCTAGTGAAGGATTGCATCAGTAATTCGGTCAAGAAACTATCAGAAATGCATGGATTGAGTCAAATCATAGAAAATTATTTCCCTCATAGAAGTAGATCAACAGTTCTTCTGCAGAATGGTTAATGTCCAGTAATGATCTAATTAAATGTCACTACTAATTGCAGATTACAAATTATGAAGAAAATTTTAAATCGGGATATGTCAAATGGCGAATCTGTTGAATTTCACACAATGTTTTAATTTATTTATGTATTGTGTATTCGTACATTTGAAATGGAGTTATTTGAAATATTACTTTAGAAAAAAAATTTAACATCTTATTTTGTAAAATTTTAAATTTTAGAGAAAATGGTCATTTTTCGCATTTTACATTAGTACATTCCTGTATATACATATATAAAATGGATACCTACAAACATTTTGGGTCTTGCAGTGAATCAAAAGAAGGTCAAGCCCATGGGTCGCAGGTCGCAGGTTGCACATTAACAAAATGCGCTATTTTTAATAGAATAATTCCATTAACAGACATAAACAGAATTAAATAAAAAAGAACAGATAAATAATGCTATCGCAAGTCGAATAAGATGTCCATAAAAATAAAATAAATACTTTATAAGATTAATCTGATGAGACTATTAACACATCCCTTGCCAATTCCCAAGAAGACGAATAGTGCAAACGTTATAACCAGGAGCTATACGACATGTATGATGAGCTATAAAAACACTTATATGTATGCGCTACACCCAAAATGACTGCTCAATAATAAACGTGAAAACGATAAATACTCAAAGGTATACCCAAAAAGCAGTTGTAGGACTATATTAGAAATGATGTACCTTCTCTTGGCATCACAATCAATGGGAAATAGCCTACAGCTAGGTGAGGTGTATAGACAAGGATCACAACACTATATTAAATCTAGAAAAATGTTTTTTTAGTATATTTTCGCGCCATTCTAAAAATCAAGAAAAATGGCACACAATCAAAGTATTCCAACCACTCTGGAAGAAACTCGTATTCACTGAAATACGCCAGAATGATCTAGAACTCGAGCAGTTATAAATTACGCGGAAAACTCGCACGGCACAATCCAGTTTTTAGTGTTTGACAGCCGCGGAAAACCGTAGAAATGGGCGAAACAGACGGCGACAAACGTTTCACTGCGGAATTGACCAGCGACAAAGTACGAGAGTAGCCACCAGCGTGTGAGAAGTGTTCGATAGTGATAAGTGTTATATAAAGTTAATAAAAGATAAGCGACGAACGTTTCACTACGGAATTGACCAGCGACCAAGTACGAGAGTAGCTACCGGCGCGTGAGAAGTATTCGATAGTGGAAATGACTGGCTTCTCGCATCGAGGGTTCCGGGTTCGATTCCCGGTGAGGTTACAATTAATCTATGTGATTTATTCAAGCCAAAAATTAAATAAAAAAATAAAACATTAATTAATTTCAAGTGAGTCGTTTATCATCTACCATCGCGATCCAGCAACAATATTTGTTGTGCGGTGTAGTATGAGTTAAAAAAATAGTTAAATATTAAATCTGTCAACCTCGGTTTGCGCGCACCCTGACAGTATCCCACCGCACGGATGCAGCGCATTGCACATTGAAGTGCAACGCAGTTGAAGGGTGGGGCGCTCGGCACGAGACAGGATGCGCGCGCCGCGCCGCTGGCATCTGACACGCGACTCGCCGCGTGCCAATATATAACGCACGGCAGGGTTGTCACCTATTCTATTATATATTATTAGTATAGTTGTTTTATTATAAAATGATTTAAAACAATTCAAATTTAAATTGTTTCAAATCAAATTTATTAATCATTTAGAAAGACGCAAAAGAAGCAAGACTAGCGCTACATGATGGCGTTCTAGTGTCAACTCTGATGTTTGGAAGTGAAACCTGGAATTGGCAGAAAAGGAATAAAAGTAGACCGAATGCGGTTACTAAGGCGCTTGTGTGGAAAATCTTTGGTCGATAGAGTGAGGACTGAACAAATTAGAAGTGAATGTAATGCTGGCTGTAGTGTGGTAGTCAGAATAAAGAAAGGAGTGCTGAGATAGTTTGGTCATGTAGAACGTATGAGCGAGGAAAGGATGGTTAAGAAAATATACGGGGCGAGTGTTGAAGGCAACAGGAATAGAGAGCGTCCCGCATTATCAAACACTACAAATATTGGAGGATGGCCCTGTTAAAAGCCTCAACAACCGCAGAGCTTGCATGGGAAGACGTATGAATATAGCCGAAGCAAAAGTGGTGTGCCAACACAGAAAAATATTGCGTTCTATCTCTCTGTCTACCCCTGCGGGAAACGGCGTAATGGTCAGTTAGTTACTTAGAAAGACACAGAAAAATCAAATCAACGAAAAAATATTTGGCTGCTACCGGGACTTGAACCCGGATCCCCTATCTATCCGGGAAGGTGCGTTACCATTACGCCACATCGGCCTCGTACCTTTCCGTCAACACATCGACCTTATCTGTAAGTCTCATTTTTATTAGTAAAATGTTTGCTTACTGTGTTAATCCACATATTAGTTAAATGATATTACATCAGTTTATATGAAAAAGTAATGTATTTCATATGTCAAGATGCTGTTAATAAAATGATATAGTAGCTTTAAAAGTCATAAAAATGATTTAATGACATCACTTGTAGTGGAAACAGGACACAACGAAAAGTGTTTATGCATTTGAGTATTTGAAGATCAAAACTAATAAACAATTTTTTGGCAAATCAAAGAAAAAAGTTTCACGTTTTGTTTATAGCTTGAATAAGCTGATTTTCAACAATATATGTTAAATGTATATGTATATTTTGATATACAACGGCATATTTCATATATAATTAATAAATTTGTCAATTTTTAACTTCAAATGTATTTATAATACGGATGTATACGAAAAAACTAGAATTATTCCTTCATATCTAAACAAAGTTCAAGCGTAGCTCCGGATTGAGAATTAAAATAAAATAAAAATAAAAACAAAGTCATAAAAAATATATTTGAATGCTGAGAAAACTATAGAATTACACAAAGACAATTGCTTTGAAAGCTATGAATAAATATTAAATACTTATTATATTAAGTACCTAACTATTTATCTAAATATATTTATTTCGTTTTCTGTCTGTCTGTCAATCCGTAACGTTCGTAGCATGCTGGAATTAAAACTTAAGATAATTAGAGTGTGACACGCAATCAGCTCGTGGCACAAGCAACACGCTCAAGGGTCGAAACTACATGGTCTTAATAATTTTATATTAATCTTTTATTTTATTATCTCTCAGCCAATTTTTTATAAATGATTTTTTAGCTTCAAAATCTTGCATTTATTATGTCCCGTGATTTTTCACGGGTATACGGCTAATGCAGAGTGAAATCCTTATATTTTACATTATTATTTTTTTACTTTTAGATGTTTTCTCTCTTTTATTTGATTTTTATGATATAATATGAAAAAAATAGTGAAAACTATTTTTGTTAATGTAAAAATTGGAATCTATGTAATATCGCATCCCCGCTCAAACAGGATCACAACTCAAAAAAATATATTACGTTACGTGACAATATTTATGTCTGTTTATGTTTGTTATGTTTATAATTTTGGTTAATATTACAATGACACTAGTACCCTCTAGGGACAAACTATTGAACTATATGCACATGACACTTTCTGAGACAAGATTTTGAAGTATTGTGAGACTAATGGTGCAATAAAATTGATTTATTTTTTTGAGTTGTGGCACTATTTGAGCGGGGGTGCGATATAATGACGTCATCGGGATTTATGAAGAAAAAAGTCTTTTTTTTATTCGGTCTGCAACCACCTTACCGTGGCCGGGTTAATTATCAAAAATCGCATTCATTGGAATTGCCCCTGACCGGAATCTGACCACATTAATCAGGGCGGATGCTGCAGAGATTCGCCATCTGTGGTTTATTAAAATAAATTCATCTATAGTGGATAATCAAAATATATTCGTATGTATTTTAAAATGAAATATTATTTCAATTTTAAGTTATGTCCTGGGCTTGCGTGTACGATTAAAACAATACTTCTTCGGATCTCAAAGAATCACTCCCTTTATTTGTCCAAAGCAACGTAAGAACAATAATAGTGACCGTGGAAATCTGACCTGTGTCATTCTGTTGACACCCCTTTTATCTCTCGGCTGAGCCGAGGATGTCGTCACCATTAACCCCTTTCATTGGTCATTTATGACGACATCAACTAAGAATCAGTTACCGACTGAATGAGGACATTTTGTAACCACCAATTAAATGACAGAAAAATGAGCTCGCGCGAAATCCCGCGATCTGTCAATTTACACATACCTACCTACTAATTTACATTAAGTATTTACGGTAGATTCACGGGTGGGGGGTTATTTTCTATCATTATTTTTTATCATAAATTTATTTGTTTTAATTTTCGCTCCATTAGCTTCTATTAATAATTCTTTCTTTCAATTTTGACATTTTTAAAATGGCATATTGTAGAATGTGGGGGAACCGATCATTTTGAGAGAAAATATCTTCGATATACATAGTAGAGTGTCCTAATTTCAAATAAAACAGAATTGACGGTCAATTAAGTATTAAAAAAGATATTACACTTTAAAATATAGTACATTTAATCGTACATTTTGATATATATGTTACGTTATCTAAGGGTAAAGCGCAAAGCATAAGTAAGAAAAGTATTGTGCAATACCAAGAAATCAAAATTTTTAATTAACAAAATACAAAAAGTTCTTACGTTCACTATTGAATATGTTTATACTGTCTATGGTTTGCGTGAACTTTTTGTATTGTTTATTGTGCAGTTTTTAAGGCTGGCAAACCCGGTCGGTCGGTGTAATATATTTTTAATACTTACTTGAGTGTCAATTCTGTTTTATTTTGAAGTCAGGACAATCAACTATACCGCGGATACTTGCTCTCAGAAGAATTGGTTATACTGTCCATGATCTACAATTTAGCCAAACAATTTTATGATATATGAAAACGTAGAATTATGTTCAGGGGTATCCGACATTAATGTGTGCAAAGTTCAAGCGGATTTTTAGTATAATAGTAGGAACTTGCTTTCACAAAACAAAAGGACACCATTTAGACATGAAACAAAATTGAAAAAGAGACCTAAACAAAACACAATGATCTGAACGTGTTCCATGCAAGAGTTTTATGACACACAGAGTCAATACTTAGACGATTTAAAAGTAAAGACGATTACGCCTTACAAGTGTCATTTTGTACTGAAAATTACGCTCTTAAGGCATTCATTAACCCTTAAGTCACTAAGTATTGACTCTGAATTCTGGCCTCACATCTGAGACATGTAACGCGTTTTTTACTTACTTTTTACCGAGCCAAGAAATTAAAATAATTGCTGTAAATTGCAAAAAAAAGTACATAAATTAATAAATTATTAAAAACTTTCTGTTTTTTAAATAGTGTAGGTATATTTTTTAAGGTACCTTTTATAAAAATTTATTACAGAATGATGCCTCACTAAATATTGCTCGTTATAGAATATTTGGAAAATGTTATACCAGATGAATTTCTCATACGTTATTAGCACATTAACTGGTGTAAGATTGAGATACTTGTATGATAATACAAAAAGTATGTTATTTTTGTTTAATAAGTTATTTTTTAATGAATGAAACGATATGTAATACATTTAATATTGACCATAGTTACCAATGTCAAAGGTGCACCAATTTTGTTATTTTTTTCTCTAGCGTAATAAATGGCCCTGATTACATAAATGATGTAAAATTTTGTCGCAAGCAAGTTTAAAAGCAGTGACACATATCCCGTGTATGCATCTCTATTAAAAAAATTCTGGCATATTGATATTCTACATAATTATTTTAGTATGTATAATGTTCTTTTATATGCTTTTTGCACTACCCATTAGTTGTGAATTTAATTAATAATTTCATAATTACGTTTCAACTCACTCCGTTTGCATTTACTCGTAAAATAGATTTGACATCAATTTTCTTATTGTCACATATTTTCTCGGTACGTCATTGTTTTCAAATTGTTAATACTCTATAAAGTACGCATCGAATTAGCTTTTTTACCAGACAAATTTTGGAAAAACAATGTCGCCCCTTTCGTAAAATTAACCACACGACGGGTGTTCTCCTAGTACGGCATTTAAATGGCGTATAAGGAGAAGGTATTACCCAGTATCAAATTATGTTATTTATTGAGTAATTAAATTTAACTTGTGATGGCGTAATTATGACACGCACGTTGCGAATGAAATAAAAAAAATATTAATTATGGCACCACTGATGTGCCGTTATTTTGCCGATTCGTGTTGCAAATGAGTTGCTGAATTGCTGAATTCGGATTGGCTGATTTGTTATCGTGTCCGGATGCACAGTTTGAGAAGCTCTTGCGCGGATCACTCGCTATACGCAGGTACGGTTTGTCAGCATTGCGATCTTTCGCAAGGTGCGCCCGCTGTGTGGAAGGAGGGGGCCGATAGGGGGCTGTCGCGCGCCATCTGGTGGCCGTCCCGCGAGCCACGATTTACGACTGAGGATTTTATTAGTCCTTATTCTCTTCGGGGTGGATAGAACCTCTAAAGAGAGCCTCACGCGTGCAAATGTCGAAAGGTAATCTATCAGATTCGTGAATAAAAAAAAATAACAATAATAAAGTAATATTTTTACTTATGTTTTGTTTCGCGTGAATTATTTATTTTAAAGTTTCCTAAATATTTTTCATTTCCCTTTCCAGTATGTTTTGATTTTATTACTCCCTTTCTTTTAACTCGCGGCGTCTGCTTGCTTGACGAAAAAACTTTGGATGGATTTTTAACCCTTTTCCCGTGATCAAATCGAGCTGAAACTTTGCAGGCAGACTCGTGGCGACGATCAAAATGATCTATCAAATTTTCGTTTAAAAAAATTAATAATTATAGTATAATTTTGGATTTTTAGAAATTTTAATGGTTTTTTCATACAACTTAGTAAGTTGTATAGAGATTCCGACGCATCTGGTAGACACTAAACCTGATAATAGTATAATTTTGGATTTTTTGAAATTTTTATTATTTTCGTAGCGTCGCCCGACCGAAGCCCAACGCGTAGGTTAAGCGCCAAACCAGTTTCCACTAGTAAATGAGAAAGGGAGTATAATTAAAACTTGTTTTTTATGGGTTGGTTTTTTACTTATGTTTCGTTCCCCATGAATTATATATATTTATTTGTTTTAATGTGTCCTAATTATTGTTCATTTCCCTTTTAAGTATGTTTTGATTTTATCTTTTATATTTATTTTTTGGTTAATTTTATCTTCTTATCTTATGTATCTGGAATTTTGGTTTAATTATCTTTATTTTATTCTATTATTAATTTATTAAAGGTTTCTAATTATTACTGTTTGCTTGTGTACTAATCATTGTTTATATATATATTGTTCATTTCTATTGTGTAATGTATTCTCGCCAGGGAATACAGTGGTTGAATACAGGTAGAGTAAAACGCGAATGGTTGTTTTACTCTTGGTTCATTTCCAATAGATTTGCCGACCGAGTATGCGGGAACCGGGAAGTTAAAAAGGAGCGTGCGCCCGCGTGTTCCCGTTTTTATGCGCTCGCTTCCCCCACCATCTTCGCGCCTCGCGCCTCGGGTGGCGAGCACACAAAAACACCACATACTGTTAATTACTTTACATTGTTTTACATTGTTACATTTCCTATTATTAATTTATCTTAAATAATATGTCTTATTTATATTATTATTTTTTAATTATTTACAGTAAAATGTGCTTTATGTCAGGTTTATAAAAACTTGGGCGTCGCTTAATAAATAAATAAATATTAGACCGCGTATAATACTAATTATAATAGGCACATTACTCCTCAATTCAAAATCAAAAATAGATAATTTAGAAAAAAGCGGAGTTTACGAAATTTCATGCGGAGATCGTAATAGTAAAAACATCGATAAAACTCCTAGAAATCTCAAGATGAGCAATCGACAGAGGTTTTTCAGAATTGGTGCAGATCACAAATTTATGGACGCCGAACGTCTCCCTCGCACTCTATAAATTAGTGATGTAATGATGGTGATGCACTGAATATTTCAGTGTTTATTTATGTGTCGCAATGTATTGCCTGCCCAACATAACTTGGCGTGCGGCAGGATTGGAACTAAAACCCGCCCCGCCCGCACCCGGCGGTAACCCCTCGCCCTGTAATTCACTACAATTTTGTATTTGGTCGGGAGCTGTGACATCTTGATTACCAATATACACTGAATTATTATGTCCAAAAAACCAAAACAGTCCGGGGTGGTGCAAGAACAATTGCCAATGCAGTATTGAAGTTTTTGCGAAGCTGAAAAAGAAAATAATGGACCGATATTACCGTCTGACAGTTTGAAAGATAGAGCGGCCGCCGCGGAACGCGATGTTACCCGACCAAATTTATATTGAAGGCTCTGACACTGGTCACCGGACATTCAGTACATTATGTATTGTGTAATAAATTTACAACCTGGCAACTTCTGTTTCGCGACAGGGGCGCTCTCCCTCGCAAGCCAAGTTATAGTGGTGGCACTCTATGTAGGGGTGTAGTGTAACGTGTTGCAAGCAAGTAAGAAAGATACAAGGTAGCAAAAATAAAATTCTCACGGTTGATGAACTATGGTTTATTTCGAATGGTTGGAGATTTACAGAGTGCGATTATAGATTATAAATATTACAAGTTATATTTCAAGTAAAATTGCCATTTATTTAACACCACTTATTGATAATACGAAATAAGTGGTGTTAAACGAAGTGTAATTTTATTTTAAATATATTTTGTCTTACCATAATAGTTGAGGTTATAAAGTCGAACGCGTATAAATGATCGAAAGGCCAAAGACGGAATGGAAAAATGGAGAAACGACGCGCTGTACGAACCCGCGCCAGCTTATCTTTTTTCGTTCTTGGTCCCGCTTATCGGATATGTTGCGGAAGGCCTCCGATTGGTCGCGCTACGCCGCCTTAGGCCCCAGATCACCAAAGGCTCACCAAATTGCACTGACGCATGTAGACCGCGTGACATTGCCATGCAGGTATTACGAAAAAATTATCACGTATCACAAAATAAATTAAAACACTCTTCACCAAATAACAGTATTGACGAATAGTGCTTTGAATTCTCTGGAAAGAAACATTCAATTATTCATTATATTATTATTATTATCAATTATTCATAGAAATTATTAAATTATAATTATTAAGATATAAAGTTAGTACTTATTCCACTACAAGCAAGATATTACATTCGAATATATCACTCACACATGTTTAAATAAAAATTATGAGGTTGATGAGTACTGACTTTTAAGATATTTAGCATATCCTCACACTGACTGTTTAAGCAAAGTTTCTGTAAATGGTTTGTTTGCGAGTTGGTGAAAACTAACCAAATACGATTATATTTTTAAACAAATTTTTATCAATTAGAAAAATCAAATTAACGAAAAAATATTTTAACTGCTACCGGGATTCGAACCAATGGACCTCCATTCTATCCGGGGATATCCAATTCCGCCACGACAGTCTAGTAAGTCACGAAAATTTTCGACCTTGTATCTAGTCTCTTTTTTAATTGATTAACCATTTTATTCCATTTTTAAAGCAATCTACTTTTTATAATGCAATAGTAACAAATAGCTTTGTGCAGCTAGCGCTAGAGGACGCCAGAAACGCCATAATCAAATTCATAATACAAATAATATTAATAATAAACCACATATCACGATGGAAACACCGAATCAATTAGAAAATCCAAACAAAATTCAACATTGTATAATGACGAT
>JADDOH010009332.1:0-67444 GCA_016648135.1 Agrypnia vestita
AAATTGCAAATATTAACAACTGTATTAATTTACGTCCGACGTTTATTTTGTTGAGACGTGTTTTCACAATTTTTTTAACGAACGCTCACTCCACCCATGACGACAAACTGACCAATTAAAACGTCGAGGGGTTGCGCGAATACTCACACAAGCCAATTGAATCCTTGCCCGAAATGTAGGTGTCTTTACAAGATAATTTCTCCAAATGAATAGATTTCCATGACACTGCTGAGCGAGTTATTTAATGGTTGCGTTTATAGAAGTATCTAATGTTCACTGTTTGCAATAAACACGAATACTTTCTCCGCGTTGCTAACACGCGAGAGAAATACAAATGTGATATTACTCATGTGGTGTGCGTCTAGGAAACGCCTGTGAAATAATAATTAGCATGCAAAATAAAATAACATTTTCAAATAGTCAACACACTACAGAACTACAAAATTAGTCAGATCAGATTATTGTACTAAATTGTTCTTTAACTCAATTACAAGAATCAGAAACTGGTGTCATTCAGTTTCTTAAAAATAGTTGCTAGTTATTATTACCTACGCACTACTACTACTACGCTACTATTTACGCATTTATAATACAAATAAGAGAATAATTCATTCACAACATACCAACTCTATTTTAATATTGAAGCTCTTAATTTTTGTGATATATATTTTACTCTTCGGTAGATTTTGCTTCATTCCAGCAACTGGCTCATTTCACCGTGGTTATGAATTTATTGCGCGGGAGTATTCGATCCAATGTTCCAATCCGCAGTATCTGAATGCTATTTTCCTCTACCAAATTTCGAAGGCAAAATAAGAAATTTCACGAAGATATCTGTATTTATTTTATTTTAAAAGACGTACATTAATTTCGACACGTGAACATTAATTTCGACACTATGAACATTAAAATTAATTGAAAACATAAACTCTCTATGTTATCTCTCTATAAGTTTAATTATATTTTACTTCTCGATTTTCAAGAGTATCAGAATCACTCATCGACAGGTGAAGAATCAATCTGACTTCATTCTAATATTTTTATATGGATTAGGTGGATACACAAATATTTAATTAATTAATTCGGTACTGATAAAAAGACCCGAAGTTACTGACATAAAAAGGCTGTTGTAACGGGAATATTAAAAGGAGAGGAGATGAGTTAGTTAAAACATTCAAAATGATTCATTTTATATCTTCATATTGTTCAACTAAAATCAATAAGCCGATTGACTTCTTAGGATTCTAGGGGGCTGTCGCGAATAGCATAAGATTGAAATATAAGATGTAAGCCAACATATGTTTTTGAAAAAAGCAAATTAAATATTTATCTGACACAATGTAATGATTTATTGAACTCCGAATAATCAATATATATATAAATGTGTTTCCCTATCCGCCAAGTTTTTTTCTCCACAACCACCCACTGATGGTTATGATGGTGGATAGCCCTTGGTGTCACATCGAAAATATGCGAGTTTGGTGGGGGTGGTTGTGCGTGGGTGGGAGTGGGTGACGAAAATATGCTTTCTAGCGCATTTTTTTGTTATGGGAAGGCCGCAAATGCTTCAGATTGTTTCAAAATAGGCGCGCCGACTGTGTCTGTGAGTCTAGAAGGTTCCGAAAAAACCTATTCTAGAAAGTTCTGGAAGGAGAAGGTTCTAGAAAATTTCCGAAAGTTCTATAATGTTCTAAGCTGAGTGTCGGTGTGTTTAGAAGGTTCCTGTACATTCGATAAATTCCTTGAAAGTTCTGGAAGGAGAATGTTCTAGAAGGTTCGCGAAAGTTCTATGACGATCCAAACAGTGTACTAAAAATCTACGCGTGCGAAGACTCGCAGGCGCAGATAGTATGTTAATAATTGTCATAAGAATATTATTACGAGATAAATATTTTGTTTCAATTTATTTCGTCGAAATTCGTCTAAAGCACGCCGAAGCCTCGAGTCAATATCAACCCCAGGGTAGGTTTTAACTTACTGTGTTGTATTGTATTAAGCTTCAGTATTGTACATCGTCAGAAGATTGACTTTGACGGTGACGTTCAGTAATTCGAGCCTACGCGTGAGTCATGCACACAGGTGGAAAAAACCGTTGACAAGGAATGGCCTTGGGGTCGATATCCAGTTTTGTATTCCAAGTCATGATACGAAACTGATACATCTAGTGAGTGTTAAAAGAGTATAATTATTATTATTAAGGAGTTACGTCACTTTTTTGCGGAATTTTTTGCTCCACACCATGGTTCAAGAAGTCCAAACTTTGTGTATCTGACAAAACATCGGGTAACGAGCTCTTCGTGGTCGTGTTGGGACTCACTCTTGGGCCTTTTTGAAAAATAAATTTTAAGTTTTTAAAGATTAAAACACAATTGATCTATGTGTATACAGAAGTAAAATATAAGCAACTTGAAATGGTTTCGCATATGAACAATAATAGTATTCGTGTTGATGAAAAAACTTGTTTCGAGGTAAGTTATTGGGAGACATATGCCGATAGCGTTGGATTCAATAAATTCTGTGTCGAGAAAGATAGATATATATTTAAAATTATAATTATAATATTGACCGAAGTCAACATTGGAACGTTACAATTATTTTGTGTTTTTACTTCGTTTTTCTTTTATTATGTAGTTAGGTATATAATGTAAATCGTTGTTAAGAGAAACCCACTGATAACCAAATATGGTTAGTGAGATCGCTGGTATAAAAATGTAATCGTTACTAATATACTCGTATAAAGAGATAAAGTTTGCAAGTTTATATGCATAAGGTAATCTCCGAAACTACTCATCCGATTTCAAAAATTGTTTCACCAATATTTAGAATGGACTTTCAGGGTGGACATAGGCTATACATTATTCCGTTAAAATGAAAGGTCTTTTCGTGGTGACATATTTTACGAACGCTGCCTTAAAGGTAAGATATATTTAAATACATTCTACAGAAAAGTTATAGAACTCGTAAAGTTCTATAAAAAAGTCCGTGATTAAATATATCTATATGTTAAGGTTAATGCACAAATTGATTAAATGTGACTAAAATATACTAAAATCTACGATTGCGAAGCCGCGCGGGCACAGCTAGTAAAATAAATAAAATAAATGAATACCTTGGGGTATCAAAAATACATTAGAATTCAAGTTTTTTTCCTTGTTCCTATTGCATATATAAAACCTGTTTTATTATCATTGTTTACGGCCTAGTTTTCATTAACTAATTATTTAGAAAATTTCAAAATGGCGGAGTCATGTGGTGTCCTGCAAAGGTCCTTCTCCGTGATGCGCGCAGCTGATGGAGATAATCATGTCGCCAGGATTTGAGTGAAATGAAAATATTAATCATCTTCTTTTTAAATGATGTACCTAATGTCTATTACGTAGTGTATCGAAGAAAAAAGTTTTTTTTTTTGTGGAAATGAGATCAGTTTGAAAATAATTTACATGAAAATAGTGAAAAAGTTCAAAAGCCTGTCCATTCCGTTTCATCGATCGGTTTTGGATCATCAGACTTGAACGGGTGGAAACCGCCAGATGCGGCCAGCTGATGCACGTCTCGGTACATAATTACAGTACAAATACTATGCAAAAATACAAGGAAAATTACAATTCACCAAGCAATTTCTGAAGTAAGCTAATTAACCATTTCTAAATAAACTACAATAACATTAAATGGTGTAGTAAATCTGACGTTTGTTAGTCAGCAATTAATTAGAGAAACTTCTCAGGGGGAACCAGGACCAGGGCGAGCAATTCCGGTGACCCATTGAAAGTGAAAGTCTTCAGTAGATAAATCGGTTATTAATATATTTACTTAAAATAGCGGTACTTTTACAAGTCGGTTCAAAAAAAAAAAAGAAGAAAAAATGTAAAAAAGTTACGGACGTTACATGATGTTGCGACGGACGGACGGACGGAGGGACAGACAACGATTATTACAATTGGGATAAATTATTTATTTTTTAATGAGCGCACATTTTATTGTGAAGATGCAATGTTAAAACAATGCTATACGAAATTTAATACAGTTTAATTAATGAATCAATTAGTAAGATACGTAGAAAAAATATTTGGTTACTATCTGGATACGAATCTGGAACTTTTCTTTTTTAGACAGCAGTCTTCTTATTTAGTTAGTCTTCATCTCTCCACTGCTGAATATAGGCCTCTTCCATACGATAGCGTTAACTGTGGCGAAATTTTATTGGTAGGTATTGCTGTTTCCCGGAAAAGAAAAGTTCTGGGTATATATCCCGGTGGTAACCAAATATTTTATCAATGTAGGATTCTGAGAAAAATATATTTCACTCCCATTTGCTCTATATTAAATGAAAACAGAAGATAACAGAATGAGATGATCATACCAAATATAATCCCGATTATAAAGACATTAGATTGATACACACATCTTTATAGTGGATCATTTAATCTTTTTGATTTATTAAATTTTTATTAATAATTAATTTTAATAATCACTTTATTAATACAATTTTATTTCAACTCTAAACTAATAAAACATTTAAGTCGCGGCTTTAAAGGATTGATAAAAAATCAAAGGATGCCGCCACTACTATCAAAGAATATATTCAAAATTATTTATACGATTCTTTCCGATTGATTATTACATATTTGATTTATCTCTGAAATTAAATGTGATAAATCAATCCTTTACAGATCACAAACATGACGTTATTTATTTCAAAATTGATAAACATTACCAAGGCGTTGGCAAACGTTGTCTTAGAATTTCACTGCGAATTCCTCACATAATTTATCACAGACATTTCAATGTTGCACGAGAACTCTGGTCAATTTACGGCCGATGGCAATACCCATTTAAATATTTAAAAGGGTTTACACTTACGGAAGATTTTATTATATTACACTCACATATATTACAGTAAAAACATATCGCACCCCTAGTCTTAAAATAGAAGTCAAAAATGTCATTTTGAGGTATAGGTCTTTTCATATAAGCTTGCAATTGAGTTAGTGTGGGTACAGTGCGTAATACGCGCGTTGTGTTAAGTTTACGCATACGCCCCTCTCGTATCCGTAAACGTAACATAACGATGCATTACGCTTAACAATGCACGCATTACGCACTGTACCCACACTAACTCAATTGCAAGCTTATATGAAAAGACCTATAAATGGATTCAAATTTTCAATTCTCTGAAAGTAAACCATTACTTATATTATTTTTATTATGCGCCATGATTTATATTTTTAGTGTAATATGAGCTGATATCGTACTAGACAACAACAAATATTTTCATCAAGCAATTTTGATATAACTAATCATGTACATTATTATTATACCTACACTAATAGCTTCATTAAATTTCTTTAAGAGATCGCATTGAAAATAATACACAAAACATTATTTTTTCACAAGTAACAGAAATGTTTTCCCAAACACGACTTTTAAATTCATTTTGGGTTTGATAAGTTATCAAATATTTTTGCATGATAGACTGTTGCTAATAGATGTTATATAAATATACTGCAACTAAATATCTAATGTTGGAGACTACATCAACTAAAATAAAATAAAATGTCTCGAAATATCGCATACGTAGGGTATAAAAGCAAATGCAGCGATATATATATATTTTGATTAGCAGTCATCGAGAATTACTAATTTATAATGTACTGAATTCTAGATTTTATATATCTATACCTTCCAAAATCACGTTTCCTATAAATTTATAGGCTATGTTTCCTATAAAATCTAGAATTCAGTATATTATAAATTAGTACACCTCAATGACTGCATTACCATTTTTTGGATATTGCTGCCTTTGTTTTTATACACCACATATGTGGGGTATAAAAAAAGGCAGCAATATTTAAAAAAAATTGGATGCAATCTTCGAGTATTACTAATTTATAGCGTAATGAATTCGAGATTTTATAGTAAATGTAGCGTATAAGTTTATAGGATATATGATTTTGTAAGGGATAGATACATAAAATCTATAATTCAGTACATTTTAAATTAGTAATCGTCGGTGACTGTACTCAAAATATTTTTAAAAATTTTTTAGATATTGCTACCTTTGCTTTTATACCCCACATATAATGAATCATGAAAAATCAAAACTGTATTGTGTTTAAATCTTGTAAAATTCGTTTACAGTTGTGATATTTTTGACCAGGTAGTTAACAATGTTTTCAATATTTTTGTATATTAACTCAAAAATGAAATTTTTTGACTAAGACAGGGGTGCCAATACGAAAGAAAAACAGCAAGAAAAACAAACCGTTCAATTCCTCATCGGCTACCAGGTCCTCGAGGGTCAATCCCGTCAGGTCCTCGAGCGGGGGATAGCCGCACTCGTAGTCCCAGGGCGCTCCTCCGTCCGGGTCGCCATCGCCGTCCACCTCCTCGCCCTTCAGGCAGGCGTGGAGGCTGCGCGACAGGCGCCTCTCGACACTCATGATGACGGCAAATTCGGGAAGGGACGATGCGAGGGTAGGGTGGAGCGCACGCAACGTAGCATCTGCCGGCGGAGACACTCGCGCTACTTTCGCACAGGTTCACAGAGGTCAAAGCGAAGTCAGTATAATTGCGGACCAAACGCGCGAGACAATATTTTGAAACACACTTTTTGCCGATTTCATTTTTATTTCAAAATACGGCCAAGTCACAATCTCACAAAATACCACGACTGGTGAAAAAATGTCCTGCAATTGCAACGAAGATGACATAAGTGACTTTTAACTAATTAACTAATTAGTTTAAATTAATAAAAAGAAAATACTTCGTATAAAACCAGCATTTATTGAATAATCAACAAGTTTCGGGCCTAACAGTCCCTTCATCGGAATACAACGTATATTAAAGATAAAAATTGACAGCAGTAAAAAATTAATAGGTAAGTGGGAGCTGAATAAATAGTTAGGAACTAATGTGAAAATAAACTTTAATTATTTAAGATACTTAAACTTAAATAATTTAAACCATTTGCAAAAAAGATTTGCTTATTTATAATAGGTATTTAATTTGCTATTATACTTCATACAATACCAATTTTAATTTTTAGTATACGTCGTATCCTCATGAAAGAATCATTGGCCCCGAAACATGTTGATGATTCAATTAATTGTGGTTTTATACAAAGTATTTTCTTATTATTAATATGTTACCACAAAGTTATTTTGCTATTATTGAAGAAGTTATTAGTTTAATGTAGCAACGTGGTGACGGTTGTGACTTTTGCTCATTGGCCCGATAGCGGGTGGTTTGAGTCCCATTTCAGGACACCAGCAAGATGGTCCGATTTCGTAGCACAAGCGTTTAGCTTAATTTGTAAATAGTAAGAATATTTATGCGACTCGTATAACGTGATCGCATCCCTATTTTTAAAAAAGATAATCAAACGTTTTCTGTCGGTGTTAATGACAAATCTTATTTTTGAGCACTATTATTCGTATGTTTACTCATTGTGAGCTTGAATGGTCGTGGAGGCAGTGGGGGGTCTAAAAAAGAATCCGATATTTAGGTAGAAGCCATACAGCGAGAGTTCTAAATTCGTCCAAAATTTAATTTAAAATGCAAAACCATCAAAATAAAATTTAAAGTTGCCAAATAGCTCATGAAAAATTCAATAATTTGTTCGAGAAGTACACAAAGTGACAAACAAACACTTACTAAATCTTACTACGGCTCCGCTAGATGTTATGCCAACTAGAATATACTAGTTATGTGATCTAGCGGACGGATTTGAATAGAATAACAGATAAACAATTCTAATCATAGCTTGGACGTAATTAGGTAACATTTTTTTATATCCGGCCAATTATTTTCTGTATTATTTATGAGCACTGGGTATTTTATTACAATATGTTTTTGCTGAATCCAATTATCACACTCTGACAATGGTATTCGTCACCGTCATTACGTTTCCATGTGGGGGCAGGCAGTTACTAGGGATGGAAATCTTTCCTTGCCGACACTTGCCCGTCATCAATCCCATAATTCAGTCGTCTCCACACATTTTTGACAATCTTAGCGAGACTGAAATAACCTCAGGTTAACACCACAAATTCAATGATTTCGTTTTCCATGCGGGCTTTCTCCACGTTCATACATCGCATTCACTTTCGTCGATTGCTGTAGCTTTTGTCAAAGCTATCGACTTGATAACTCCAATCTGAAAAACGTATTCTGTAAATCGCAATATCGCTATTTCATTATTTTGACAGTTATTGTATAACATTTTAATGTCGTCAATGTTGATGTTTTAAGTTTGACAATTTTGAAATTAATGAATTCAATCAATCAGAAAGCTCTAAAACGTAAATTTGTGAAAAACTTAACGTTTGTTAAAGCTCTAAAACGTAAAAAAAACGTTAAGCTATTTACAAATTTACGTTTTAGAGCTTTCTGTTTGATTGAATTCATTAAATTCAAACCTGTCAAACTTAAAACGTCAACATTGGCGGTATTTCAGCGCTATTCAAAAACTGTCAAGTTACAGAAATAGCAATGTTGCTTCTTTCAGAATACGGCCGATATTATAACTGTATCTGTTTCTGTTTAATTAACTAGCTAATCATCACGCCGTTTCTCCACAGGGATAGGCAGAGGATAGAACACCACCCTTTTCTGTCCTGGCTCAACACTATTATACACACTCTCATGCACACCTTTCATTTACTAAAGCTTTAACAGCGGCGTTAGGTATTTGGTTTATCTTAATTTTAGATCTTTCTCTCCTGTTTCTGTTGATTTCGTTACTCGCCTCATATATTTTCTTTACTATCCTCTCCTCGCTCACACGTTCCACTTTCCTTTCAGATCCTTTCTTCTTTCCATCTACCAGAGGCGTGCAGTGAGAACAAGAAGCATGAATTTTTTTGAAATATATTTTTGTAAATAAAAATCGAAATTGAACATTTATCTGTCAGAGTATTATGAAATATTAAAATCTGATTAATATGTTAATTATTGTGATTGGAATATTACGAGATTTATTTCGGTTTCTTTTCAAAATATATACATATACGCTTAGGAAGAAGTCATGCTTCTTATTCTCACTGCATGCCCCTGCTATCTACTAATCTATAGCCTGCTTTACCTTAGCTCCTAATTTGTTCATTCTTCACTCTATCGTATTTCTATCCTTGTGTATATTTTTATATAAGAAGAAACTTAAAAACTGCAACTTCTATTTTAAATGCTTCGGCAGCAACTCGAGGTAACAGGAAGACATGACGACGCAAGGAAGAGTGGACGGACCAGCCGCGTTGTAGACTGCTGAAGACTTTTGTTCCACCAATAGTTCATTCCGTGAAAGTTATAAATGCAGTGGATCGATTCAAATGCTGCCAAACACTCCGCTGCAGTATGCAGCTCACGTACAAATTATTGATGATTATTCCGACAAGAACAAGACTCGAAGAATATGATAAATTACCTTGTCACCTCCAAGGTAAACATTTTCAAGCCATCTGAGCGAACATTTCCTATTCCCCGTTTTACAACAGTTTCTGAATAATTCTAGCAGGCACTCTAATTTGATTGCTATCCATCCTGTCAGAACCTAAATTTTACTTTCAACACAAATTTGTTTATTAGTCACTCTGTAATTACGTATATTTTACCTATAAAATAAATACTTTTAAAGGAACGCATTTCAGTCTAGTATATTAATTACACTTTCATTCTTCATTGAAAACAATTAAAACCGAAAATGGAGAACGACAACATGGCATTCTGGCCTATTACCATAGGTTTACGTTATCATGACGATCGTGTATTGAACGCTATCATGTAACATTGTACACTACGTCAATTTTGACGTGATGAATATTATATAAAATAAGTACCTACTAAAATTATTGAAGTTGGTAGAACTCTTTTATCAATTTATTATATTCTTTATCCTCTGTGTCCATTTCTCATATACTTTATTTGTACATCAATAAGTACGTGCGATACATTTTGTGTTACCAATGTAAAAATATTTTATCTTGAGAACAGGGAGGTTTAATTTATTAAAACTGTACATTTTATTTTCAAAATTAAATAGTCAGCCCTCGGGGATGAATGGTACGAGCATTTAAAGACACACCACAATAATAGTTAGCAGGGAACTTTTTTTTAAAATAAAGATACATGCGCGGAATGCATGTCACATCAATTTTATAACTACATATTTTCAAAAAGAAACGAAAAGCAACAAAAAAAAAAGAAGGCCGATTGTCTCTAAAATCGATTTATGATAGACTTAAGAAGGAATGTAAAGATGATCTTCTTAGCAGAGTGAATATCAACGTAAATAATGCAAGAGTTGTCAGGAGTGTGCCAGTACAGAAGTGTGTGGCGCACCATCCTCTGTGCATACTCCTGTAGTGACAAGCTAGTTAACACTAGAATTGACGCATGCATTTTAAAAATATTGCTCTCTCTTTCTAAACAGTGCGAATTTTTCGCTATGCGTTTAGGACATCTCACTCGTCGCTTGGTACTTTCGTAAGGCGCACTTTTTGTTGAGGTAAGTGTCACCAATTTTGAAATATAACGTCCGCGTGAGTCAAAATGACGCATGATTATCTTTTAAGTGACTTAAGTTGATACGTGCCAAAGCTGTATCCGACTCTGTACGTTCATATTATATATAATATATCCCAATTATTTAGTTTATAAGTCAAATGACTGATTATTAGTAAAAAAAAATAGCGTTTTGTAATGAAGTTTTGTTGATTATAGAAGAGGTTTAAAATTTTTCGTTATTTTTATATAAATAAACAAACGTAAATACATAACTTGGGGCATTACTTATTTCATCTATATGCAAGTATATAACAACGATTGGTTTATTCAAATCAATAAACAAATCTTGACGTTAGAGCTAGTTGTAAATTTAACGCATGACTATCTTTTACGTACATCACAATATGATTATCTTTCTAGGGTTATTAGTAAATAAGCTAAAACTATATAAATATAGGATATCCTTCTCGTCTCTTGGAATGAGGCCTGGACCCCCGACCATTACACCAACGAGCACATTAAAACCAATAAAATAATATTTCCACTATTGTATTATTTTAATCTGAAACTGTTGTTGAACAGATGTCCACAAATGTGGCGATATCTTAACACGTGGTCATTTCACAAACCCGCCGACGTATCGCCAGGACTCGGAACGCCTATTTACAAGCACGGTGCATTTGCGAGCGCCACAGCTGCAACCCGACACTATCCAGGACCCCACTTGGACCTTTCGTCACCGGCGGCGTTTTGGATGCGTTCTTTTGATCCCCGGCGCGTTGCCTGCAATCCACGACTTGGCTAATTTTAAACCGACCAACGTCGCTCGCACCCTCTCGAACCGGTACTCCTAGAACCGAGGAGACCAATCAAACATAATTTAAGACAATCCGTGTTGTTGGCGCCTTGTCCGGGCGCAGGGTCACCCGGACGGAAGCGTTAAATAAAAATTTACGAGCGTTCAAAAGGGTCAGGAAAGATGAGAAGTAGACGTGGGACTGAATGGAATCTTGCGTAGGCAGTGGGAACAATGAAGTCCTCTTAAAATAGGAGGAATTAAAAAAGGAACGATGTGAGACTGGATGCAAAAGAAACAAAATGATAATGAATGAGTAATAATATCGGAAGATGAAAGTAGAAAGCTTTCCAAGCTTCAAACGTTGCTATGATTCATAGTGGAAGTTTATTTTAAGTATTTAGGAGATATTACAAGACTACTCAACACTGGCAGATCCTCAATAGGCACCGAAGAAGATAAGCTGAACCATAGATTGAAGGATGACTTGACCCAGATAGACCTGACAACTGCGGATTGTCATGACGGGTGATAGAGAAGGAGTATCCAAATTGATGACTTTAAAAAACTGGGTTAAAAGGAAAAGAAGAATATGAAGTGTAAATACAAATCAACACCGCCTTGGTTTATAACGCAAAAAAAGGGACAATAAAAATTAAAAATAATATAAAGGATAAAAAATTGCACGTTCGTCCCTAGGGTGTGTTGTGTGAGTGGGCGTGTTCTATTGGGCGTGTTAGAGACTATTTAATTGGTGGACATCGGCTTTTTTTTAAATATATATATGCAAACGTCAAACTATACGTTTTTACGTTGTAACTACGAATATAACATTTGATGTCGTTAACAGTCAAAATGCCAACGAAAACAAAGTTTGGAATGTATAAGACGTGGGTGCTCAGTAATGAAAGAAATGTAAAAAAAAACAGGTACATAATATTCACAATAACGAATGCCCTGATTTTATGTTTAAAAAGTCTTAAGAAGTATTCACGCAGCATAAAGTATGACGTCAAAACGGTTTGATAATAATAAAAATAGTCCACAAATGCCTATTGTCAGGGAAAGCCGACATTAGAAGGCGTCTTTCCGAATGGTATTCGCATAAGTGGAATGTGTCAATATCCGAAACCACGCGGTTCGAAAATGAAATTTCTCTTGCAATAGACATAACCTAACATAACATAACAATAGACATAATGGCAACGTCGGAAGTGGATTTTTATACTTGTATACAGGAAGACGAAATAACGCATATTGTCGGTATCAGCAATATTATGTGTAAGTAATAATATTAAAACAAATAATATAAACACACAGAACGTGTAAGTCTTAAACAAATTTTAATAACTATTTTTCGATAGGTAACTTTTGCAATTTGTTTTAATTATCCCAGAACAATATAACCTATATATAAAATTACCAAAAATAAAATGCGATATATTTTTTCAAATATCCTGACCATGGCAGAGGTAGTGTTAATGAAAATGATCACATATTATCTCTAAAAATAATTATTATTAATTCGTTGTGTTAATTGTTGGTTGTATTGAGATGTGTTTATTTAAAGACAGCCTAGTGATCTAATGGTCGGTAGTTCGATCAGCAAGTTGGTCCTGGCACGGGCGTTTAGTTTAGTTTGAAAATACTAAGAATTATTAGTATTGGTATTCCGTGAGAATTAAAATAAGAAAAAGAAATACAATTATATTATAAGAAGTACCTCAAAATTAATAAAATTTCATAAAACTTTCATGAAAATTATTAATACAAAATAGAATGTAATCCATTTTCGGATTATTATTGCGTTGCGTGCGTCTGGCTTTGTTAACGATGATAACGTATATATCAGTCCGACACAACACACGCTTAATCAACATACAAAGAGATAGTGAAAATTATATTTAATTGAACAGAAAATTAATTTTAATAAACATCATGTATCATAATTAACAAGGATTTTATTTCGCAATAGGAAAACTTTGAAATGTGATTTTTCAAGCACATTATGAAAATGCCCGAGAATTTTTATTGACGTCTGAACGTAGATATTTCATCTGTTCAGGTGTAGTGTGAGAAAATTAGATGGAAATATTCAACGATATGAAAAGAAGGTTATTCAGGTATATTTATAAGCTAGCTAATTCGGAGAAACATAACAGTCGCAGATAAAAAATATTAAAGTCTAGGGTTGTTGGAAAGATAACCACAAAGCTTTCATGATCAGCCTTCGATACTCCAATGTTGAAAATATTTTTGCTGTTAATGTAAATGCCTGAAGCCTCTAAAATCGATCAGTGCTAGGACAGAAATATACACGGCTCTTCATACCACCATAAAATAACATGATTAGGTTGTGTATTATAATATAATTGCTGTTGATAATCGGAAAATTAACAAAGTAAAACGAAAATGTACGAGGTAATTAATGGCTATTTTCGATTGTTCTAAATATAACATAGATCCCCATTACCGCCAGAGACTCCCACAGCCATGGGAACAGCGCGCGCTACTTACCGACCGCGCTTGGCGGAGTAGCCCGTACGAGCATTACGGATAAGATAATGAAAGGGTCACGTGGTGAGGGCGTACCGTTCGCGTCACAGATAAATGATTACCGGAAAATATTAATTAGTAAAATATTGACTGTCGGTTAAGTATATATATTAGTCAGAATTTTTTTTATTGGGAATTGATAACATTTTATTAACTAACCCACGCCGTGTTCTAAGGGAGTAAAGAGAAGGGATGAAGTGCACAGTCTTCTGAACTGATAAACAACTTTCGTTTCATACACATTCATACTCATGCAAGCTTGTCGATTGTTGGGGGTTCTAACAAGACCATCTTCAAGTACCTATCTACATATACTTACCTGTTCCTCTCTATGCATGGTGCTACTCGCATCATCTATCTTTCATTTGTTCTACGTGATCAAACTCATTTTGTCCCTATTCACCATGCTAGGATCAACTTTATATTTTCTTATGATTTGTTCATTCTTAATTCTACGGTACGCTACGGATATGCCACATGTACAGTGATCTCTAACGTACCTTATGTATAGAGATCTCTTTTCTAACATATACTGATTTCTTTTCCACTCCATTCAGTTTTTTCTCCTCAAATAACAATTTTATCGCAATATTTATTTATAAATAAGATAATTAACACTTTATTTTAACCACAATTAATTTTTATTGAAAAAAATCAACATATTTTGGGACAACAGGGAGATAATCCCTTCATCAGAACAAGAAACGACAAAAATTTTTCAAGCACAGGCATATTAATTATGAAAGGGGTGGAACGAAGGCATTTAGCATTTATTTATTTAAAAGTCTAAAAAAATAGGGCAACATCTATATATCAAAAAATAAAATTAACTATCTTATAAAATATTAATATGAAATACTCATAAACAGGAAAGTTTTTTTTTTATTCACCGAGAATAGAACCCTGCGTACCGTCAGGACAAGTGAGCGCTCTATTCTCTGAACTATTGGGGCCGTCGATTAGTATTCTACTTTGAAATAAAAAAACATGTGCATTTGAATGTACAAACGTGCGGATAATACTGAATATCTAGTGTTATTAATATTTGGGCCAACACCTTTCTGCAAAACAGAGTAACCGACAATTTTCATAAAGCTTTCTCCTAAAATGTGGCACAGCGCGCACGCCAGTAGAGTATCCCTGGACAACAGTGCACGACGAAGTCTCACAGTGTGCCACCATGAAATCGACACTAGACACGCGGTTATTGCTAATTGTCAAACATGTGATCTTTATGCACGCTCGCACACCCAGCCAACGTGATATTGATTATTAAAAATATCCCCTAGCTTTGGAAAATGGCTATGTTGCGCTTTTCGATTAATTTGTACACTTTGCAATATTGTTTAGTGCGTACTCCTATACGCTGAACATGTAGTTAGGCCGAAGAAAGAGCACACAAACTAGTAAAAGAAAACTGCACGTGACTACTGTAAACTAGGGAAACTTTTGCCTATACGATACCTATACCGATGCGGACAGTTAAATATTTTAAAAGGTGTAAAAAGTTATGGGTTTAGATTAGGTTTTTAGATTAGATTTTTAGACTATATTAGGTGAAATAACTTGCATAATATTATATTCAAGAACACATTCTTATTGTGAAGTTGCAATTTTCTCAGAACAAAGTGGAAAGGAGAAGATCCGTAGTTCTAATCCCGGTAGCAGCAAAATATTTTTTCGTGGATTAGATTTTTCTGTATGTCTTTCTAATTGATTAATTATTTTTTTTGTATAATATAATTATATATATATATAATGTATATATATATTTAATTTTTTAAAGAGATGAGAACTCGGAATACGTGTCACATCGATATTCTTACTATTATCAAACTAAGCTAAACGCTTGTGCTATGAAAATAGGACCAACTTGCTAGTCTGGAGTCAGGTTCGAACCCGCGACCTTTGGGTCACGAGGCGAGTGTCGTAACCACAAGACCAACAAGCTACTCGTAATATTCGTTTAGAATGTTTAATTTGTAATGAAATGTTAAAAATTGTAATTTAACAGAACATTACGTTCAGATTACTATATGGGTAGCGTGTTGGTGTAGTGATCATGACGCTCGCCTAGTGATGTGGTAGTTCGAGCCTCATTCCGGGACACCAGCAATTTAGTCCTATTTTCATATCACGGGCTTTCGGCTTAGATTGAGAATAGTAAGAATATTGATGCGACACGTATTCCGTGTTCGGAATGAAGTTATGAAACGCGGGGATTACTCGAGCGTAGATAAATTGAACGAATTGAACGCGAAGATGGCGCGTTTACACATGGATTATTACAGTACGAAATTCAACATGTATCGGTGTGTCAGCAAATTAATATCGCCTATTCCGATATATCGGAAAACCCACGATATAGCCGATATATCGGTATCGGATTCATCCCTACTGTAAACATTACTGAAGCATGGGTCCTGTAAGCCAGCGGCGGAGGCGCGAAATAAACTTACGCGGTGCCGCCAAATTTGAAATTCCGGTATAATTTTAAATTTTGCACTTATTTAAATAATTGGACATTCGTATATTAGGTCCTTACATATGAAATTGGCGTTTAGTATGGGAGGAACATAAAGCCGATTTTTTTTTATTATAATATTTTTATTTAATCAAAGTATGTACCATTGCTATCTATGCACTTTTGCCATCTCATCGATCCCTTTACTAAAAAAACCATTCGGACGGGAATCAATAAAATCTTTGAAGGGGGTTTGGACTGCCCCATCGGAGTTGAATTTTTTCCTTTGCAAGAAGTTATCCAAAATTTCGAAAAAAATTGTAATCTGTTGGGGCAAGGTCCGGAGAGTACGGTGGATGTCTTAGACATTCCAATTGAAGCTCCTCTAATTTGGTAGCCGTCTGTTGTGCAGGGTGTGGTCTAGCGTTATCATGAAGCAGCAGTGGCCTAGAGCGATTAACCAGCCTCGGTTGTTTAGCAGCTATCTTTTCCATCATGGTTTGCAGTTGCTGACAATAGACATCTGCCGTAATCATCTGGCCAGATTTAAGATTTAAATTTCTTCCCTTCATTATTGTGCCGGTTGAGTAATGCAACGCAGCAGTCAACGCGCGTTTGTTGATTTGCTTCACTCAATTCGTGAGGTACCCACCTTTCAAGCTTTTTCACCTTACCAATTTGCTTCAAGTGGATTAAAACAGATTTATCACTAACACCGCAGCCTGCAGCTAACTCGGATGTGGTTTGCGATGGATCCGCTTCCACAATAGCCTTCAATTCTTCATTATCAACTTTGGTCTCCGGCCGTCCACGGGGCTTGTTCTGCAGGTCGAAATTTCCAGAACGAAAACGTTGGAACCAAAAACGCACTGTGTTTTCTTTTGCGGCACCGTCGCCATACACATCATTAATCCTTCGAGCCGTTTCTGCAGCACTGGTGCCACGGTGGAACTCGTACTCGTAAATAACGCGATATTTCAAGTTTTTCATTTTGTAAACTGAGTGACGCAAAGAAAAAAACAATTGAGGAAAAAACAAATGAATTATAATTTTCAAAACACAAATACATGAGTAAATAGCTGTATAAATTTGGATTTGGAATTCCTAACCAAAGAGAAGATATTTGAGATCAAATTTGCCAGTACGGCAAAACACCAATTTCATATGTAAGGACCTAATATTTGAAAGTTCGTAAGTTAAAGGTTCGCGTAAATTTTAACAACATAATCAACACTGATTTTTCCATTTTTTAAATTAGCCTTTTGCCGGTTACGATGTTCTGACGTGTAACCCAACGATCAAATCAAATCCGAGGGACGTGCGTTGAACATGAAATTAGACAAGCATTGAAAAAAAAATATCCGCGCTCTGAATGATGTTTTCATACAGTTCTGCAGCCAGGAAGTTGGATCACAGTGTGGTGATGGTTTTGTAGTGCATACCTAACGAAACGTAAACCAAATGCCATTGGAATATAAACATTAAATTAACGTTAAAAAAATACTGTATCTTCCTTACCCTAATAACGTGTTTAAATTAACGGGGGCAATGGAGCACGATTTAAAATTAACACGGGCGATCGCGCCCCAGATATCGGTAAAACGATAATGTGCTTCAAAATAATCGTTTTACATTGAATGACTGTACGATACGCTTACATTTTGTTTCATAAAATTCGATTCATTCTATTTCAAATGTGCGTGTCCACCGAGGGACAACACGTCACGAGGGCGGCGAGCAAAGGCACACAGTTAAGTACGCTACAACGAACAGCTGATATTAATAAAATCAGGATTCTACAACGAACTGAGTGGAAAAATACCAATCGACAGATCATGGGCTTACGAATGAGATGTCAACATGTCGGGGACTTTCTGCTTAACTAGATGTGATGTTTTAATGATTATTATTACAGATTTGTGTATATCTTCTAATTAAATAATTTGTATTAATTACATTGTTCCTGTGAAAACTATACTGAATGGTAGCATTGAACTGAACTGTGAGCCTGGGACGTATTACCCTGAAACAAACATATGATATAACTATTTCAATATGTTGTTTCAATCTTGTTGGTCCAGTGGTTAAGACCCTCATTCGCATTTCTGCTGTTTCAAGTTTGAGTAAGAGTTGTACATAGTCCAGCATTCAGAGCCATAAATAACCGCGCATCTAACAATAGTCTGGTGCATACCTCTTTTCATTTAAAAAACAATCGAATTAGTAAGTGTAAGCCGCGCGTACGAGGCACATTGTGATGTGTTGGTGTTATACCCGTAAACACCAACACAACGAAACAATGTACGTCGTACGCACGTAATAATTCGATTGTCTTTCTTACAGAAGATCTAGAAAGATCTAGATCTAGAAAGATACCTTTCCTTGTTAAGTACTCTTCTTTTTCTTAGGTTTTAATCCGTGAGATTGGTTGGCAGCAAAGCCTCACATCTCCTTCTCCATTCCGCTCGGTCTCCGGCGATCCTCATCAGCTCCGTGTAGGAGACACAATTCATATATTGGCACACTTGCTCAAGATATTCACGACGAGGGCGCCCCCTGGCAATCTTTCCCTGAGCCATTCCCTCCAGAATATTTTGCCGTAATATATGTCTTATCCATTTTGCACGCCTTTTCGAAATGGTCAACGTGTGTCCGGTTTCATCGATCCTGCTGAGAACCTCCTCATTCGCAATGTGGTCTCTCCAGGAAATTCCTAGGGGACGTCTGTAGATCCACATCTCGAAGGCCTCTAAACATTTTTTGTCTCTATCGCCAATGCGCGATGTCTCACAACCATACAGCAAAATACTCCACACATAAGTTTTTATTAATTGCTCGCGGAGCTTTAGGTCTATGTTGTTGGATTCGAAAATCTTTGATTTTTTGTTAAACAAGTTTTGCTCGGTGGATGCGATCTCTTTTTGCACGGACAACCCGCGTGATTTTACTCCCAAGATAGGCAAACTCTTTCGCGTTCGTAATTGCGACAATTTTTCTTAATTTTCCATGAAATTCCGGTGAAAGGACACGGCCCACGTTTGTCCTCGAGATCGCACACTGCGTGCCCCGTTAACAAGACGGATCGGGTCCCGTGTGTTGGTCAGAGAGGTACTTGAAGATCCGTAACAGCCCGATTTGCGTTAGAGTTTCATCTTTCCTGCCGGTCGGCGGTAACTCGAGCCCAGCGGCTGAAGTTCAACCAGTCCGCTATTAGTAGCGGGGTCCGCGCGTGTCCGCACCACGCACCGGCCATCGTCTCGTGGAAGTGCGGATCCGCAACGCCTCACTGTGTTTATATTAAGATTTCACACTTTCAAATTATATAAATAAACTACAACTCATCAGCCATACGCGTACCATAACACGAAAGGGATCCCGATAGCGAGAAAGCTATTGTCTATAAACCGTCCCAGGACCGCGATAGACCTAATTTAAATTATTGCTATATTTTATGCTATATTAGAATTTTCAAGTTTCTGGCAAAAGAAATGGATTATTTTCAAATTGAAAATACACCTTCAGAACAAATGGTAATCCGTATATTTCAAAGGAAATTGACGCTTCATTACGATGTAATGTAAGTAGTTTCCTTCCCAATATAAAAATCTTGATATTCGGATATATTCTCATTAGTTTGCGTAATATTAACAATCATGTGTCTTGTTTATATCTTCCTTACTTAATTGAATGTCTTAATTTTTATAACTTAATGTAATGTCTCACATTATACCTTATATATAACTATATATAATATAATATATATATAATATATATATATATATATATAATATACTAATGCTATATATAGCTTTGTACCGTCCATTTAGAGATAAAACTCACTAACCAACTATAACCATTGCGGTCAATGAGGTTAAAATGAGTTATGAATACGAACATTCATGTTTTTCTCATCTCTCTTCCAGGTAAAAATCAGGGAGTATTCCGTGTCTATTTATAGTTATTTAGTGGTAAAACTCATAATTTGAACATTTTCAATAATTTTATCAAAATGTTAAACTCATTATTTCAAAAGTAGTCTAAAACTAACTAACTAACCATCACGCCGTTTCCCCGCAGGGGTAGGCAGAGAGGATTGAACGCCACACTCTTCTATCCTGGCACACCACAAGTCTATTGTCACTTATTGAGTTTTATCTCTAAAGGGACGATATAATGAAACTTAAGAAGCATAACAGCATTTATTCCATCCATTTTGAAGATCATCACGAACAGAGTTACCGTCGATTCCATCAGTAATATGTTTGACTTGGAGAATTATGTTACCTATGCCTGATTTACTAATACGACTTTATCCCCGCCCCGAGAGGATGTGACGCGGTGTACCTTTGAAGAATTCGCGGAACGGCCCCGGCTGCACCTGCAGTTTTCACAATGCAGCGACGGCACCGCACATGCACACGTACACGCTCGGCAGATAGGCACCCGCGCCGCCTGATAACTAATAATAAGCGGCCAGCCTTTACAAATCAATAATGCCGTGTGTCAGCCGCGCTGGCGGAAAGAGTGCCAGACGCGAGCGAAACGTCGCAGGCAAAGTGTTCGACGCTGGCGCTGAACACTACAGTCCAATACAAAACCGTGCTTGTAGATAATAATAAAAAATTAAGAAATGCTTATACACGCTGTACCAGAGCTAGCAGCAGAAACTTGGCCGGTATATTTCTGCCTATGTTATAAGTCTAAAATGTTCAAGCAATCACGACCTAATATCAATAGTTATGGAGATGTACAATATCAAAGTTTGCATTTTTTTTTTCAATACTTCTGACTCATTTTTTGCAAAAAGTTGAACTATCATTACAGTAACTTATGTCGCTTATGAAAAATTTATTCGCTTAAATACAAGTCGAATAAAATGATACGAAATTTTCAAAAATTGAAAAAAGTTTTTTTTTTGATACTAGGTTATGTTTGCTTGAACATTTTAGAGTCATAACACAGGCAAGAATCTACCGGCCAAGTTTCTGCTGCTAGCTCTGGTACACCTGTATATGCTTTCCTTGCATAGATTCGTAATCGATCTTTTAACATCATCCACGCAGGATCCAAATATTCACGTAATTTAAAACAATTTTTAACTCAATTTTCTTACTATGAAAATACAATTCATTAAACCATCCTTCTCAATTGGCATATTAAATAATAATATGAGATTTTGTTCCAACGTCTAATGTCAAAGTTGAATCTGGCGACAAAAATTAATAAATTTGAAATCGGAACACATTTTTATACTATCGTCATAATATCGATAAATCTCGAAACTACGTAGGCATTTAATGTTCAATAATAATAGAAATCTATTAATTTTGTTCTAAATAATGACCAAATCATGTGGAATATAATTTAATAATGTAAAGTCATCCACTTTACGTAAATATAGAAAGTTTTAGAGCTCTAGTTTGTCGGGAAGTTGGTGAAAAATCAATTACAAGATTGCACCACACCAAACAACAAACAGAAAAAGAAAGTTAAATAAAATCATTTAAAAATACTTTCAGCCATATATTTTGTATGAGGTATTTTTCTCCAATTCTTAGCATTTTTTTTTAAATGCTGGTGAACAGTAATAGTTAGCAGTATGTCTTCAGGGCACCATGTCCAGTGATTTCGTCCGTATTTTAATTTGAATGTGTTATGTATTATTTTTTAATATAGGTAGGTTAACATTATGCTTATATTTTTTATGCTCATGCTGCTATTATTTCTTAAGCTTGTGTTACAATTATCTTTTGTTACAATATTGCTTATGATTATTTAGTGCATCGGTATAATATTATATGGTTTAACAGTGCAAATTACTTTTCTCATTGCTTATACTTATAAGTGCATACGATTATTATTATACCTTATGTGTATGCCACTAATATCTCTCATGATTACGATTATTTATTACAACAGTAAATTTTTTCTTCGTATCTCTCACGCTTATAGATGAGATTTATTTTATTTTTAACAAACAGACCGTCAACAGCTCATTATCGACCATAATAGATATGATCCTAGAGTGAAATTAGAGTAGGTACATAGTATAAATAAATATTTTATAAACAAAAATAAATATTACACAATATATTTTTTTATGATAAATTAATAATAAATAATGTTCTAATGATAAAAATCAATAGTAATAATATTCAGGACTAAAAGAAGACTCGCAAATCGATAAATACCATTTAGGAATGAGTTCTAGACCAACAAGTTTTACGACGAGTGCGCGGTTATTTATGGTTATTAATATTTCTTAGGCTATTATTATCGCTTACAATTTCATTATTCATTTTATTTCACTACCGATAAATCGGTGTTTATTGGACAAAAGGTACATACGCTCGTAATACTTATAAATATAGGATAATATCTAGGGTAGAAAGAAAAAAGGCGTTTGTGATTATTTTGAAATTTACAGACGAGCGAACGAAAGTTAAGTCAATCTGATTTTGTCAATTTTTATATTATTACTAAACGATTTCTATATTTGTTAATCCAAAACACACAACGTCGAAACCATTTCAGAGGAAGCCGTTAAAATGTTCTTTTTTTATTTCGCTTTACAATTTTAATATTTGCTAATATTGCTTTGCGAATGAAGAGTATTGCATGTTCTAATAAATCGCGGTATTGGAGAGAAGTAATCCGATACATAAGATATTGCATATAAAATACAAGAAGTAAAAACAAGACGAAACATATTTTCTTCATATTCCACTACAAACGATGAGGCTATTTACAGAGTACTTAGAAATTCATTCCACAAGCAGTTTTCTCCGTTTTGCCGGTAACTTGTGCATAAAATAACAGTGAGCGATTGAATCGGCAGTTCGCAAGTACTCCCAGCAGTTATCGACTCATTCAAAACAGGCCTACACTTGAACGCGGCAAGCTCGGAGGAGTAAGGTGCAAAGCGACAATATAAAAAAATCGAGTAGTAAAAAGGTACTTTGCACGCACTCTAACAGGAGTCGTCACACTTTGCACCTTTATCACCTGCGGTAGTCGCACGGGAGCGGGTCGTATGAGGTTAATTCAGGACGATGCCCAGTCAATTTATTTTGTTTCAGGTTTCATCATTTTTGACTGAATCTAGAATCCAACAACTGTTGATAATTATTAGAGAACGTCGCTCAAGGCTAAGAGAAACAAAGTTGCAATATATTTTATTTATAGACCTATACAACGTACATGCGAAAATTATTATAAGTATAAATATCTGTGTTGATACTGAAAGTTTACAAGGAAGGTATCAAGTAGATATGCAAGTAAAGTGTATAAACTCAATCCAAAACATTCGCCCACTTTACACTAGGAAAATTTATTGAAGGAATGTCGCCAGGCGAATTACCTATACTTTCAATAAGGACTAGTTTCGTAGAGTGCACGAATACCTAGTCTACCCACCTCTCCAATCCGAATTTTAATTAAAGATTTAAAGTTTCCAGGATACTTAATATTGGCCATTCTATCCAACATTTTTTTTTAAACAGTTTAGGACCAAAGTAAAAGTATCTTAAGGATTCTAAGAGAGTAAGATGTGTGTGTTATAAACATAAATAGTGACGAAACACAGTAAGTGTGTGTTATAGAAATACTTAGGAACGAAGGACTGACTTCCACACGGTATTGCATGCCGGTACTAAACATAACACAAACATTTAAACTTCTCTTCAACGGATAGACCCTGCAACGGGATTCAAAACGTCGACCCGAGAAGTTGGAATTTGGGGAATGGAACTTGAGGAACATTTGTTCAGTTGATCATAGAATTGGGTGGATCGTGGATCGAAACGGTGATGATGTTGCATCAGTACAGAAATGAACATGGGAATGTTGTATTAATACACTATTATAATAAAATTTTGACATAAAGAAACTTTATAATGTGTATGTGTTCTTGGAGGTGAATGCCTCAATTTCGAGCCATTTAATAACCAAGATAATGTGCTAGTAGTAACTCGAAAGATAGGACAGTAAGACGCTGAGATCCAACTCGATGGACTGACTGGATCAGAGACGGCACAGGCTATCTTATTGGAACAGCTATCTGAGCTACTTCAGGATGCAGAAAAGGGTGTCCGAATGCTAATCGGATGATAATCAGGATGCAGAAATAAAAAATGTCCAGAACATCAGCCACAAACCGGGAGTCACGAACCTAATTAATGAGGAAACTGGCCGGAGAACAAGGAGTACAATTACTATCGTTTGACAGTCTAGGAATTTTGTAAGAAGATGTCATTACGTGAAGCAACCATAGATGAAAATATCCGATGCAGAATAAAAATAGCAAAAGTTTAGCTCCACTATCTGCAGTTGTTCTCCGAGCGATCGTACAGGCGCAACGAGCTCGCGCTTGATCCATTAGAAGATTGACGAATTGAATAATCATCTCGCCCCAAGTGGACAGAGCGGAGAGACTGCCCCCGTTAGATTGTGCAACGCTAATGTATGCAAAATTGCAGCTCCAGATGCACCGAGCGCTGCTGCAGGTTGCGTCAGGCCTACGTGGGATAATTAATACGGCTTTATGCATCCAGGTATCCCAGGTGACAGCGCCGCGCAGAGCACCGCAACCCACGGAATCGCATTTAGCGACAATTTGCGGAATTACCGACCAGATAACCTCGGCTTGCCTGCATTCAGTTTAAGTATCTTTCACCTAAACGGGCCGCTGTGCTTATTGGATGAGGTATACCCACTATCCAAGCTAGTACACAGTGAGGACGTGAATAGACACTTAACACCCAACACTAATCTAATCAAGAAACATCCGTGATCGCTGAAACACTTGAACAATCATTCTATTCTCGCACATAACATCTTTTACGTGAACTGAATCTTCAAGTACTCTGACTCCGACTATTTGAATGGTGAACACACACAAATCTCGTGTCAGCCTCTATTTCAGCTGCAGGAAGTTTTGTAGAAGCATTGGAAGCAATCAGTCATTGATAGAAGTCTAATTCAGTGAAATTTGCGTGGCAGACCCAAAAGAGATTTAACCTCGATATTAAAAACAGATGCATCAGAAACTGTATTTAAATGAAAGACAGAAAACACGCATATTTATGCAAGGCACTTATTGTAACGGACAGGATGAATGATAGCCCTGAAAAGAGCCTCCTCAAAGAAGATGACATTGCCGAGTTCCATGGTTCGCTGCGGACACCGATCAAGGTGGACCTGTGACGTCATCTTATTCACGGGCGACCGGGCAGGACGCCGGTGCGTCATCACCACCCTGAGGACCGTAAAGACGGGTCCTATGCTTTGATAAATTTGTGAACAAATTTAGTATGAAAATTTATGAAAATAAAATAGCTGTGACATGTTTTAAATTATTACAAATTATTGTAAGAACCTAAATATTGACATATATGAATGTACTTTGTCACATGTTTATTTTCAATAAACGAGAAAATCGCTGTTGCGATAGACCGGGGTGGTGAGTGTAGCCAACTGTATGGCATAAAGACAGATATAAGAAATATTATTGAATATTTCCGAGTGACGGCCAACTGTATGGCGGAAAGACAGATACAGGAAATATTATTTCCTACGGCTAACTGTATGGCCTGACAGACAGAATTACGAAATATTGTTTAATATTTCTACATATGTATCCGAGGACAGAGAGTTGGTATGCGAAGGAAAAACGGGCTGCAGACCGATTGTTTCCGATAAGTCGCGAAGCCATATCTTGTCAGATCTCGGAGAAATCTACATATAACTAACAGTGTTTTATAGGCCTAGCGACGGGGCTCATCACTAATAAGGTCCCGGGCGCGACAGCCACCGAAAAACGGTATTTGTACCAACAAATACGAGAATTTTCGACCCAAAATTGATTTTCTTATATTTACGAAAAACGAGGGTTTTTTCAATAAAATTGGTATCAAACCATAATATTTTTGCTAAACAAAGCCATTTAGACTAAAATCTGAAAGAAAATCATGTAAATAAAAAAGTAAAATTTTTCACATTTTTTACGTAACCACTATCAGCAGTGGTCCAATGTCGATAAGGGTCATTTTTCAGTCAAAACTTTGAAACTGTCTTACAGACGCTACAACAGCCGGATCAACTTAAAATATTTTTTGTTGAATTCCTTGCATAAGAATCTACCCATTTTACATGTTTTTACATACCTACCTTGTCAGGGGCGCACCTGAAAAATAAATGAAAATTAATTTTTTGCGACCCACTTTGAAATATTTATAAATGACTGAAATTTTATTGTACATAACTAAAACTGATATCAAAAGTTACACCCATGTGGGCTCTTTATAAACTACATTAACAAACATGTATAAAGCATAGTTAACAAATTTTATAAATTTAATTGTGAAATTTTCCTGAGCAAATACCGCTGCGATCGGTATATATTTTTTGATAAAAAATTAACTTCGGTCTTGCGGGTCCAGGCAATCACGTCATGCTATAAGCAAGACATAGCACCATGTAAATGACGTGATGAAAACCCCGGGGGGGTGGCGTAAAAATTCTAAATAATTTTTGAATTCTGTAAATAAAACTTTCCGAGCTATTTTTTAGACAATTTCGCGTGCGCGAACGCGCGATAAAAACTCTCTGTGATTGGCTCCCGGAAATAAGCCGGGAGGTATTAAATTTGTGTATAAATTAAACTTCCGTCGGCGTACAGATTCATTCCGTTCTGTGCTTTATACGCCGTCTGGACCACTTCATCTGACTTTTACTCAACACCTCTGACCTCTGCTCTACCTACTGTTTTTGGATTTTGGAACTTCAACTGGACTACCTGCAACCGGATAATTCACTTTTGTGAATATTTAGAACAACCACTGTCAGCGGGTTTACGATTACCGCTGTACAGTCTTGGTCTGTTCTACGAGTCAAGTACGGGAGACCTGCGCATCATATCTTCGCGTATTTTGTACGGAACACTTATGGTGATGCCTTCTGTAACGAAAAAAAAACTATCGTAAAATTGGAAAAATACGCTCATTCTAAAAGTAAAGCCAAACTTCAAACATCTCTTCTGTAAAATTGCTTTTTGTGAATGTTTCGATGTTTACTTAGGGACCGTCGATATTACTCCTGATTACTCCTTTTTTGATTGCCATAACATGACACATCCATCGCGACATTTCATTCTCAGAACACTGAAAGAGTCGGATGGTAGAAGCGGACTCCTCTGTCAACCTTCTGAACGTTCCGTGAACTACATCACACGCCACACGCCATTAAGGTGAATTTTTTACGAAAATTGTGCTATACGCAATACACAAATCTTTCAATGTTATATTTATTATGCGTTGTTGCCAGACTAGAAGAAAAACTAAACAGCCCACCTTAATTTTAGATATATTTATCTTAACCGAGTTCGGAAACGGGAAACACCGTGTCTCTGCGGTCACGAACTCGGGGAGCATCGAAGCACGCGTGCCGACCGAAGATTTTTTATTTAATCCTATTTACTGTAAGGTAGTCCCTATCCACATTCCAACTAGAATGACCAGACAAACTGCTCTCTTCCGTGTACCTCGATGTGGGACATATAATTCGCAAGAACAGCTAGTCAAATACGATCGAGATCCCACTAAACCCATTTGACCGAAAACTGCAATTGAATTTGATTTTTTCTTTTTAATGAAATTTAAAACAAATTAAATTTCAATAAATATTATTATTAAGTTCTGCAGGTTAAGTGTTATTTTAAATGTGACAGCTGTTCCGGCTTGTAAGACCATTATCAAACAGTTAATACACCACGTACAATGGACTTATTTATAAGGTTTAAGTTACCCCTTCCGCTATGGATAATTAGATGTTTTCGGTGAAGCCCTGTATTAAGATTCTTTTTTCCTGGACGCTTATCATTAAGGATTCCCCGGTTTATAAAATTCTATGTTACGCTTGATTATCAAAATTCTCCGTTTTCTGTAAGTGATTAACTGAATTTCTTTGAAAGTGCATCCATTTAGTTGTTATTTTTTTTACACTAATGAGATTATTATATTAAATATTATTTTATTTTATGGCCTCGATTTTGGGTTTCTTAAACATATTAAGAAGTGGAGATCATTTGTGCGTTTATTGATTTCAGGTTGTTCAAGTAAATTCATTCTAAAACCTTTGGTTTCTATATGTAAAGGTGTAAAAAAAAGATTTTTTCTTTATTATTTTTTCCACGAACCAAAGGATTTTTCAATAATAACGATATGATTTTAAAATGAAATAAAACAAAATCGGATTAAGATGCAAAAAATTTTTTTATCCTTCCTAACATTATATCAATGTTAGGAGATTCAAACATCTTGGATTTTTTGTTGAGCTCTTGCTTGTTGGATTCTGCTTATGTCTGCCTTTGAGCGGCCATCTTGGGAAATTTTGCTGTCCAAATATGCGAATTCTTTCACTTTAGACAATTTGTATAAAACTCTTGTCTGGAGTGTGCCGTTGTATAGCAGCGAAACATGGACCATCGGCGAGAGCATGTCCGGGAGGCTACGGCCTTCTACAGGCGCATGGCGCGGATCCATCGGTCAGAACATATCCGAAGCGACGAGGTTTTGAGCAGGGTGGACGAAAAGAGGCGGCTCCTGAACAGAATCGCCCAACAAGCGAATTGGATAGGCCATAACATAAGATACCCCAGGCCTGCTTTTAACCATCGTCGAGGGAAATAATGAAGGCAATGATCGTAGAGGCCGCCCGAGATCAAGCCACATAGACCAGGTCATCGGAGATGTGCGCTGTAGCACCTACCAAGAAATGAAGAGGCTGGCAGATGACGGAGAAGAGTGGAGAGAGTGGTCTGCACCAAGAGATGCTTGGTGCAGACCAATCCTAGGATTGTGACCCAAAAAATAAATTATTTATAAAGCACAAAACTATTATGTTTAAAATAAAACGTCGTTTAAATGGCCACTTCGATTTCGTAAATTACTTTTCCCAATTTTCGATGACTTTATCCAACAAACTAGGCCTGATACAGTAGCCGGCAAACATCTTGAAATTTTACGGCGTAGTAGGGGAAGTTTGCGCGTGTACCATTCCACCAATGAGACCCAAATTTTGTCTTCTGCGCATTCCCCCACTTCGCCAAAGAATTTCAAGAAGTTTGCCGGCAACTGTATCAAGAATGCAGCGTTAAAAAATCAATTTTAAGTCATGTGATGTATGTTTGAATAAACCATTGATTTCAAGTAACCCCACAAAAATAATCCAATAATGTTAACTTTTCACAACTTCTTGGAGGCCGTTTACCTGTTGAATTTCACGAAATTATTAAATCACCAAACTTTTATAGCAATAAGTTGATAGTGACATTATCAGTATAACATGTGGCACCGTTTCGTTGGAACCACATATCGTTCAATTCGAATTCATCCTATTTTGGCCACAAAAAATCAGTTAGCATCGATCAATGTCGCTCAACATTCACTGTAAGCGTATTTCCAGCGTCATTTTGAGAATAATATGATGATATTCGTGATTTTTTCATAAATTTTTTGGGTTGCTAAACGTTGTTAAAAGCGTGTACTTAACCGTGGTGGCTAGTCAACGTACACTAAGATAAATTAATAAATAATAATCGAAAATAAAAAAACAACTATGGTTGAAACAAAATTTTAAAATAATATCATTCTTATTGAAAAACCTTTAAAAATAACATTAGACCAGATTATACACAGAAATATACAAAAAAAAAAAATATACAGAAAATACAACATTAGACCAGATTATATACAGAAAATAGGTTTATGTTTGATATACTTTAATCATCAGATACATTGCGAATTGCGATTAATAGGTACTACTTCACTAGCGGAGGGTTGTCACCGAAGCGAAATTTCTTAGAACTGAACTGGAAGAATTCAATCAGCACGGCGACCGAGCCGATCGAATATTCAATCAAACAATCGGAAAGATTGTTTGGAATCTCGCGAACGAAGCGTCAGCAAACACAGCATTGAGTCAGTGTGTATATCGGTGCCGGCATCCGTTAATTGTTCGCTGAAAGAAAATTAGCGCTGCATTACAAATGGGGTATCGAAAGAATACATTACGTGCGAACTCCTGGGCGAAGACACGGCGCTGGAATTGGAACAACCGCAACTCGTGCGTAGACGATTTACAAGCAATTGGGTTTAATAAAGCCGATTAAAATAACTACAGCTAAGGCAGTAATAAGATGACTGATTTAATCCTTCGAAATAAACGGCGACACAGACAAATAGGCGGATGCTGAAAACGACAGTTAATACAAATGTATGAGATCAATCATGAATGTGCTCTAATAAAGAATACAAAGATGAAACAAAGAAATCCATATTTAAAAAAAACTAACCCATAAAAACCAAGTTTTTACAATACTCCCTTTCTCATTTCCGGGTTTCGTGTTTACCAGATGCGTCGAGTATTTTCATACAACTTACTGAATTGTATAAAAAAATCATTAAAAATTTGAAAAATCCAAAATTATACTATAATTATTTAAAAAAATTTAACGACAGTTGCATAAATCTGCTTGCAAAGTTTCAGCTCGATTGGACACTGGAAAAGGGTTAAAAATCGATCCAAAGTTTTTTCGTCAGACAAGCAAGCAATCAGACGCCACGAGTTAAAAGAAAGGGAGTAATAAAGTGGATGTGTGTTAATTTAATTTATAATGAATAACCACTGAGTGACATAAGCTGAATTCAAAAGTATAAATACGGAAAGCCTTCAGAGCTGACCTTAATTTAGCGAATAGGATTAAAAAAGAGTCGCTTAATTGGTTTGGTTATGTTGTATGAATGAGTGAGGAGAGAATACTACCGCGGAAGACTCGACGTGACCAGGTAAACCAGATACCGAAAGATGATTATGTCATGTTAATCCAATAATCAACGAACTTGTATGAGAATATGTATATATGGATGACGAGATTAATGTGTCGATACATAAAAAGGTAATGTTACATACTCCGTATTAATGTGATCGAAACATTTTAAAGCATCTTTCTAGGACGTAATGTAAAATATTTCAACAATAACTTCTCAGAATTCGCCAACCACAAAATTAGTATCAACTATTCCTTCGATAATAATCATAGACTAAAAATACTAGACTTTTGAAAACCGCCAAAATCCAAAAAAAAAATCATAGAAAACATTCATATGTAACATCACATTCCAACAAATGTCTACGATCCTCAACATCTTTCCGTCAAAGCTCAAAAAAATTATCCCCACTGCTCCGACCCGCTGCTCCGCTTGAATAAGATGACAAAATTCTGTATTTAGGTTAGTTACAAATTGCACTTGATGATGAGAGGGATTGCTCCGCTCGAAACTTTAGTTGTGCGTTACAAAGTTCAATTTAGTGTAAATTAAAAATATTTCGTTCAATCTTAGTCATCAATCGCTATTTCATTGTTGATTTCTTGCTCAAAAGACAAAATTGCTACCTCTCGGTTAATGCCGTGACATTTTTTTAAGCATTGATCTTAGGGCGTAAATGGTAATACTAAACCGGATATTGTACGATTGCCCAAAAGAGAAGCGGCCCTGTGATTAATAACCGGGCGGGGGGGTGCGAGGAGAGAGGGAGAATAAACAAAGCGGTATGAAAATAAGCAGAGCAGACCTTACTTTTAGTTTTAAAAACATCTGAACTCGAGTACAATGTCCAGAAAAACAAAGAAATTGCTGCATAAAAGCCAGATAGGCCGGTCCTTGCCTACGATGAAATAAAACAACACCGGATTTAATTGAAAGGAAGACAGAATCCTCGGGAAAATTTACCGAGTTGTCTCTGAAAATGGAATACGACGACGTGGGCGTGCGCGATAACCAAAACTGCAAACATTTATAAAATTAAGAAGGCTTCGACGGCTGCGCCACACAGAGCATACTAATAATGTGCAACAATGACGCAACGCCATAATTAACGAAGAAGATTAATAAATACACCCAAATAAGGTGGCAGAACAGCATTAATAAGACCTGTCCATTCTTGACGGGAAGTAGCCCTGCGCAGAGACGAGGACCCGTAACGGGATGCAGGGACATAAACGATGAGGAAACAGTAGTTAAGATGATATTTTATCACTAGAATTGTACTCGGGTGTGCTGTAATTCAGATAAGTGCATTTCAATGCGGCGCTTGTCTAAACTTGTTTGGAGATGATGACGTAGTGATACAGTGGATTTACAAAAGGATTATGTCATCGACTAACGAAGTGTTGGATAAGATCAAAATGCACATTCTAAAACTGAAATTATTCCACGATAAGCACTTCACATTTTTCTGTGTCTTGAATATTTAGAATAGTGGTTTTGTTCAACGAAGTTCTGGTGTCAACTCTATGTGAAAGAGAAAAAAAGCAGGCTAAACGTTTAGGAAATGCGGTCGCTTAGACGCGTGTGTAGAAAATCGTTGTTCGGTAAGAATGAATAAATAAGAAGCGAATGTAATAATGTAGCATTTTAGATCACGTTAGGATTAAAAAAATGCCGAATTGGGTGTAGGGTCAATGTGGGAGCTATTGCTCATAAAGGGCCTCTTCACTGTAGTAGACAGGATAAAGAAAGGATCGCTGAGATGGTTTAGTTGTGTGGAACGTATGAGCGAAGAGAAGGTGGTAAAGAAAATTTATGGGGCGAGTGTTGGCGGGAGCATGAACAGTTTTTTTTTATTTAACATCTTTTAATTACAAAATAATATAAAGACTAGACTCATGAAATATCTTGCTAGATGTTTGTCTGCAGGTACATCTATACACACATTTCATAAACTTTTTGACACACAATTTATAACATCTTAAAAAGTAACACTGATAGCAACTAACTAATTAAATAACCATTACGCCGTTTTTCAATAGAACGCCGTATTCTTCTATCTTGGCACACCACTTTTGCTTCGGCCACATTCATACATCTTCTCATGCATGCTCTACGGCTGTTCTAACAGGGCCATCCTCCAATACTTGTAGTATCTGATCATGTCAAGTCCTTCGCGGACACCCTCTAAGGCAACTAATTTAAATACTAAAGACACAGTAACAGTATATAAAAATTTGAATACAAGAACATATAGGTACAAGCAATTTTGTGTCTAAACCAAATATTGGGGGGTGACCCTGTTAAAAATTTCGACAATCCATGAGCGTGCATGAGAAGATGTGGCGTTTTATCATCTCTGCCTACCGCTGCGAGGAAACCGCGGGATGTTTAGATAGTGATTTGAAAATACCGCGCAAAATGTTGCATGGAGTGTGACTGCGAATTTATTTATTATTATTATTATTATTATTATATATTATTTTTTATTATTATTATTATTATCTATTATTTATTATTATTATTATTATTATATATTATTAGATTAAAAAACAAAGAATTTTAAAGGATTTATTGGCTACTGAGAAGTCCATGGTTCAATAGATTCTACTTAGTTTTTTTGTCGTGTACGAATAAAAACTGCCTTTTCGGTACGAAGTGATGCATCCTCAACAGAGAAAATAACAACGCAAATCGCCCACAGCTAATTAATTGTATTGTCCGTACCATGAAGGGAGTGTCGCTCACTACCGCGTCACACTGTCTACGTGTAAAATGGGAACCATCATTTGCATGGCTTTCATAGTCCTGTGTCTGACATCTATATGTTGCGTATGATTAAGGTACTTTTGTCTTTTTTTGTATTAATATAAAGATATAATACTGTGTACAAAACACCTAATAAGAACCTAGGCAGCATACATACTTGTATTGGACAGCTCCTAGAACTTTAGTATAACTTATACCATCACGCTGTTTAGAGAGGATGGAACGCCATATTTTAATGTCCTGACACACAACTTTCGCCTCATCTACATTCATACATCTTCGCATGCAAGCTCGGCGGTTATTCAGATTCCTAAAAGGACCATCTTGGAGTACCTATCTGGTGAACCTGGTCAAGCCAAGTCTTCCGCGGCTGAATCTCTTTTTCATTTGCGGAACGGACCACCGAAGCGACTCTTGTTTAATTCTATTTATTAAGTTTACATTCTTTCCTATTTTGTTAATTATTTACTATACTATAAATGGATTCCTATCTTATTTCCTCTTTGTTGGTACCAGAATCCCATTATGTACTTGTCTTACCTAGGTTGTTCCTATTAGAAATTATAGTATTCAAATCACCGTTCACCATATTCTCTGCAGCCACATATTTCACACAATGTCTCGTTTTACTTTTCATCGCCACAGTATAATGCTTGGAACAGCGTTTTTGCAATTAAAAATGTATTTATGCGATGACAGTAAGCATGGCGAAACAACTCAGAAATATTCAGAATATTTCCAGTATGCTAAAATTTTTGTAATTTTTATTGTAAAACCATATACGAATATTGATTTAAAAACTATAATCAAAAATGTAGAAAACTCATTACTAACGGCGGGATCTGTACTGGTTTATGGGAATGACAAAATTTTCAACCACTGGTGGAGGTAGTAGGAATACAACACACATATGGAACAAGGTGTGCATATTAAACATATATAAAACAAGCAAATATTTGATAGATGGAGTAGTCTAACATGGGTGGAATTGCTGAACGTTATACTATGTAAAATGATCACTTAAGGGGTTACGCTAGCTTGAAATTTAAAAAAAAAAAGATTTTGTGTTTTAGCACAAAGCCTAGCAGAGAAATCATGTACACCATCGGCGAGGATTTTTAAAAGAGGGCTTTACTTGTCGGCTCATATCTGCGCCATTATTAAATATTTTTCAATTTTTAACATTGCAAATTATTCATTAAAATACTATGTATGTGTGTAAAGTAAAGATTATTTTATTATATTTAATGACTGCGTTAAAATTTTTTTTTTAATACCTATTTTTCCGAACACCAAGGTGGCGTAACCCCTTAAGCCAGCCATACGATAGGTAGTAAGCCAAAAAACACCCAAAAAAAGAATTTAATACCCACCTCCCCATATAAAAAAGTAGCTTCGTCTCTATGAGACATCTATAAAATATCTTGACTAACTCGGAAATAGAATCTGGAAGAGATTGACAGGATTGCGTTAGACTGGTTGATGTATCGAAACGAACATAAAGACAACGCGGGTGCGATTTATCAGATATCCTCAGACACTATCTTTCTCGTTAGCTTTTCAGACGTCTGACGGGGCCACTTTAGAAACACTCTCCCGTCTGTGGCATGTCCAAATAAGAGATAGGACGCCGGGGTCTTCGTTTCATCAATTATTTATTGGCTACCTTCGTCTCATTTAGTCTCTACCCCCAACCTCTCCGAGTGGAGGTTTATTACCACCCTTAACCTGCCGCGGTAGATATTTTTTCCCTCACGAAGACGCCCTTACTTCTTTATGTAGGTAGTCATTTAAAAAAAAATATATATGTACCCGTCAAATCAATGTATATAACGAATATAATCTTGAATAAAAATTATATTTTATCCAATTAAAATTTAAAACGAAAAGGTACATATATAATATTTAGGATATTTTGAGTTTGTCTAAATTTATAGGAAACATGATTTTGGAAGGGACAGATACATAAAATCTAGAACACAGTACGTTTTAAATTAGTAATGATCGGCGACTGCATTCAAAACATTTTTTTTTTTTTGGATATTGCTGTCTTTGCTTTGATACCCCACACTTATACCTTACTAATTAATATCAACTTAATCACGAAGATTACGGGAAAAACAAATGTAATATTCAACGTTAATTATGTACTAGCTGCAAACCGTAAAAATGACGGAATATTGGTTAGCGTCTTTGCCAAGCCCTAGAATATTACTATAGTATCTTTTTGGCGGTCCACGGTGAGGCGGCCATAGCAACATGCAAAGAGTGGCCGGTTCGGGTTTGGATCCATCTCCGGCCTTTTAATTTAGGTTTTTTAAGCGCCCTTGAGGTGAGTATACTCGAAAACGTCGCATAAATTATCCAAATATTATTATTATTATTCGAACGAAACTACGGACGTTACACGAAGTTACGGACAACGATATTATTATGTTTGATATTATATTATAAATTTTCATACATAACTTTTCATGCCGTTCAAAAATATTTAATCTAAGAATTTCATGTAGGTATATTGATCCGAAATCAGTGTTGGTGATATTTATTGCAAAGAATTTCTCGCGCACACTGAAAGTCCAAACGGCCCTTCAGACGCCGGACCCCGACACCTGAGACGGGACGAGTGCTAGAGACGCACAGTTTGTGCGCACCTCGGCGGAGCGGCGATTATTACCTTGTTTGTTTAGTTGAACGCCGAAGCGTAGAATCGAGTGTCTGATCTGAGCCCAGTACACTGAAGTGAAAAAGTACGGAGACAGCTCAGAAGACACCAGTTCATAGGTCGGTGATTGAAGTATCTTCAAGAAAGCGCCTTAAAAAGAATGGAACATCACAGCAAATAATTAATTACTCCCTTTATATTAACTCGTAGCGTCTGCTTGCTTGCTTGCCGTCAACAAAAACTTTGAATCAATTTTTGACCCTTTTCCCGTGATCCAATCAAGCTGAAACTTGGCAAGTAGACTTGTGGCGACGATCAAGAAGATCTATCAAATTTTCGTTAAAAAAAATTAATAATTACTGTATAATTTCGGATTTTTAGAAATTTTATCGGTTTTTTCAAATTGAATCATGAGAAAAGTTTGATTAGCAACGGCGCGGCGGCCCGATAACGTCGCGGAATATTTTCTAAATTGAAATACTCCGTCAGTATACATAATAGGTACTTCAGTACGAATGTCGAAAATCTAAATTGACTGACAAATGTTTTTAGAATTTAATCTTCAAAGCATGAAGTGTCTTATCAAAGCTCAAAACATCCGACATTTTAGAAATATATTAAATTTCTGTAAGTTTAGTGTTATGTTATATGTTTTAATTCGTCTTCAATTGTTGTTATATTTTACAAAGAAAGGGAGTATAATAAAAACTTGTTTTTTATGGGTTACTTTTTTTATAATCTTAATTGTAAAGCGGAAAGCTTGCTCGTTTGAAGCAGCAAAAACTATCAAACTATTGCAACTATTTTTATCTCGCAATGTCGTTTCAATCATGAGGCATGTCGCTTTGAAATATTCAATTAACGGTCGACAGGGTACAGAATGAGTAAATTAGAAAATAATGTAAGTTGATGCAAGCATATTGGTCATGTTCAATAAAAGAGGAGTAAGGAAGATTATAGGTATAAGATGTAATTATATACCATTATTAACCACATACTTGTCAGAGGCCTAAAATCGACAAATGTCGATAAGATTTTATTTTATTGTTTAACAAACAGCCCGTTAACATTTCGTTACTGACCCTGATAGATAGGCCATGCTTGGCGTAAGCCAAAGAGATTATGCGCAGAACTAGATTAGTGCATATCATGGATCGTGTAGGGAAGCTAAAATGGCAATGGGCAGGACACGTTGCAAGGCAAGATGCTACAAGAGGGACTCCCAGAGTTCTGAAATGGTGACCTTGGGAAAAGAAAAGAAAAGAGGCGTCGGAAGACCTCAAAAGAGATGGGCCGACGATACTACCGATGTGGGGGGGGGGGGAATGACTACAACTAATAAATAACAAGGAAGGATGGAAGGCTATGGAAGAGGCCTACAGAAGAAGAAGATGAATGTGGAAAACGTGAAATTTGTGTGTCAGGACAGAAAAGTGTAGCGTTCCATCTTCTGTCTCTGGTGGCAAGCTAAGTTAGCTAGTGTTTATTTATTTTTTTCTAAAATTTTTTTAATAAATGTGCTACTAGGTTCAATCATTCGTCCAAGAAATAATACAATGAAAGGGAACTCTACTGACGAGATGCACATTTGTGCTCTGCTCTGTGTCTCCAGACTTTGGGACGCGAGTGTGCTCCGAGACGGCGGACAGCGGCCGCCCGCCCACCAGGACCCCTTTCAGCGCCCACCGGGCGAACGGTCGATTAATCCTTGGAATGCTAAAAAAGTCCTACGGCAGCAGCCACTGGACCGGAGGGATCCGCCGAGAGGACACCACTACGGAAGCTTCCAAATCCGGCCATGATCATCCAATCGGCAAACCGAGGGAACACAATTACGAAATGGTCGGTTGGACGATTTGGTCATGCGGAAGGAATAAATGATAGAAAGGTAAGAAAGATGTGCGACGCCAGATCACAGAAGTGTACGTGTGGCGAAATCCGTCTCCGGGATGTAAGCATGTAAAGTTTCTGTCATGTCACCTCTCAAATGTCAATATGCATTCCTATCATTACAGCGGAATTTTTGGCTTTTAATTTAATATTTGGACACGGTTCCAGAACAAAGGGTCCACGGACATTTGGTCCAACGACAAAATGCGACAAAAGATCCACGCGACATTAGATCCAACGACAATGAAAACAAACAAAATTTCAATTTTTTTTATGAAAGACCTCTAAATAAATTAAGGAATTGATAATGGTGACGAAACCTTTAATTATAATCAATCACAAATTCTTAAAAAATAGCCGATAAAATCAATTTCCATTTCAGTACTGATAAATCGGCGTTTATAAAAGATATTTAATTGCTTGATATAATGTATACGCAAATAGTACATAGGATAAAATGTAGCAAGCGTCTCGGCCACTACCTACCTACCTCTACTACCTACCTACTTACCTCTACTACCTACCTACTACCTACTACTACTATCTACCTACACTACCTACCTCACAACAAAATACCTCAGTATAGAAAAACCTGATCTGAGATAGGTAGCCCTTTTTATCATTTTACCTCCTTAAATCGATATTAAAGAGTGTACATACAGTAAAAAACAACAATAAAAAATATAAAAGTATCATGCGAGATGCAAAAATTATCATGGACGAAAATTAGAATATATTAAACTTTCGCGAATCCTACTCTGTTAAGTTGTAGCGAATTGTAGGGCACTATTATCATTATATTTTTTATAATATTTATATTATTATAATAATTTTTATTATATAAGAATTATAATAATTTATTATTATAATTATAATATATATAATAATTATAATAATTTCGTTGTCTGTCTGTCTGTCCGTCCGCGTAACTTGTTATTATTTTTTTGAAAATTATTTTTTTCCAATTTTTTTTTTTTAATTTTTAAAACAAATACATACTTAGTATTCCTTAGGAACTGAAATGTAAAATTACCGTCAATTTTGAGGGATTGCAGAAACTAAACAAATAAAATGTAAACATATATATATGTCCGTGAACGTTTTTTCGTGTCACGTTGGACATTTCAGATGAAGAAATTAGTAGATTCTTATAATCTATATAATATTCAACGCGTCAAAATTGACGAAGTGTATAATGTTATACAGGTAATAGCGGTCAAGACATTATTGATAAAAAAAAAGCGCTAAACAGTAAGATAGACCCGCATGTATGATAGATTGAACATTTTAGGAATGAATAAAAAGCTAGTCTTAGCATAGTGAACAGGACGACAAGGGAGGTTTGGTCATGTAGAATAAAATAATGATACGAAAGATATATGACATCTGTACCAAAAGTAGAAAACGAATGCGGAAGACTTGACAAGTATGGGAATACATGAGATGGTATGTATGCGAATGAAACAAGAATTGCGTTAAGACAATTACTTACTTACTTACTTACCTACCATCACGCCGTTTCGCTGAGGGGATAGGCAGAGTAAGTAAGTGGCGTTATATCCTCACTCTTACCTTACCCCCTTGGGAAACAGCCTGATGATAATATTATTAACCGATATATAAGTTACATTTTAACGCAACACGATTATTTTAATTTTCATCTAACTAAAATATAATTCAACGTGTAGGTATAGTTTAGTTTAGTGATTAGTGAACCACAGTTTCCAGAAAGATGAGATTATGTTAGCATAATCTCTTACCAGCGATGAAATATTTCTCAAGAAGGAGAACTGTAAAAATTCAAAGCTTTCCTAGAACCATCAAAAGGCAAACTTTACCTACATGTGCCATGTACCAAAATGAAGACGACTCATAAAAACAGACACAGCTTGGATTACCGGCGTAATACTCGGCACATTTAAACCTACTGCCACTTTTTATGGCGTGGGTTACGCTTCGAGTGTATCTGGCGATCTGGCGAAGTCGGAGCGTGTTTTGAAACCCAGGTATATAAGTTGACGGCACTTGAAATGTCTGCCTTTTGTCAAACCACGTACGTACTGAAAAATTGTGTACCTACGGCCATTTATCAAAAGGGCCGGCATTGTCCGCGCGCACAAAACCCTCGGCGGTGTGATTTGTGGCGGAACCGCCGAGATTTGTGACAGGGCTGACTGTGAATTTTTCAATTGAGGCGTCGCTCGCGGTAAACCCGGATGTTGGCTATTTCTCTGGAATTTGAAGGCAAATCGTTCATTGCTATCGGAGATGTATTTTGATAACGCTGGTTAATGTGATGCGACTTACTTAATTGCGATCTCGCGCGTAAAACGCCGCATCTGGACGCAATATAAATTGCAACGCGCGAGTGGACTCGCGCGTAAAACGCGCCATCTGGACAGGCTCTTTCTAATGGGCCATGTCTATCATATAACATTGCACACTGCGTCAATTTTGATGAATATCATATAAATTAAATGATAATATTATTTTAACAGTTGGCAGAAATAGGTTTCTTTCACAGAAATCCATCCAAAAAATAAATTAAAATATATGAAAGCCACTTTATTGTGTATAATGATTAGTATTTTTTTTAGTGTGTATTTATATTTATTTTGCATGTGTTTAATTACTTTGCTTTTATTATGCTCCATTTTATATCATGGATATATGCTATTGTCCATTATTTCTTGCCAATTTAAATTATTGTACTGTGATGAATAAATAAATATACAACCATTTCTACTACAACGGGCAACAGGAACAGAGGGCGTCCGCGAAAGATCTGGCTCGATCAGATACTACAAGTATTGGGGAATGGCTAGATTGTATATACTCTAAGGGAATGGCCCTGTAAAAAGCCTCAACAACCGCAGAACATGTATGAATGTAGCCGAAGCAAAAATGGTGTGTCAAGATAGAAAAATATGGCATTCTATCCTTTCTGCCTACCCTGCGGGCAAACGGAGAGATGGCGAGTTAGTTACTACAATGATAGAAATATAAACATTTTACCATATTTTTAAATGTAGATGCAAACACGGAATATGTGTCACATAAAATTTTTTAATATTTTAAAACAGAACTGAATGCTTGTGCATTGAAAATAGGACTAACTTGCTGGTCTCCTGGAATGGGGCTTGACCCCCGACCACTGGATAACTAGAGAAGGATCTTAACCACTAGACTGACAAGCTACTATACTAGACCGATAAGATATCTCGACATTTCTCATACATCCATTCACAGAATGTATGCGAACCGTCGAGAAGATACATAAATGTGTATGAGACAAGACTTGTGTAGAATAGAATCGGAACAGAAACGCGTAATAAAAGGACGAGTAAGATAGTTGATTTAGAATTTTCAAAAATAATTTTTATTTATTATTATTAAGCGTATTAAGTTACGGCATGACATGTTGTGTTTTTGCAAACAACGCCTCAAAATTCGCATAAAGTATTCAAACACGAGCGAGTTCAAGGATGTCTGGCTACGATACAGATGTTTCCCTACTGCAGTAAATAGGCTTCCATATCACACAAGAAACACATTTAGATTAATATAATTTATTGCAGAGACTGATTTGGTCGATCAATATCTTGGTACTTATCACGTAAATTTATAATTTACCTACAATTATTATAAATGTCCGATTTTGGGGTTTTCTGATGGAAACGATATCTGACCGTGTCATAATAATGTGATAACGTAATTTACACAGCGCAATTTTCACAAAAATGTCACCACAACGGCGATTATTTTTAGTCCTACACCAACATCCAAAATGTTTATGGATACAATTTTTTGAAGAGGTGAATTTTCAGCGTTTACCAGGCGCGCACACTGAAACATTAGTTGTACGTAAACATGTATTTTGAAGAAAAAAAGGAAAACGATATATTAAAATCTGAAATACAGTACAACTCGGTGAAAGAAGCTCGCTAATAATGTAATTCAAATAATATTTACAAATTTGCTCAAAATATTTTATAGGTACACCTACATTCCTAGGTTAGATAAGCAAAGCTCAGTCAATTCATTTGGAATATTTTTTTTACTAATTGAACTGATTTTGTAAAATTAATGAATGATTATTGTATTGTCATCGGGAATACGTCTCTTCATTCAAATTTCAGAGCGATTGTTGGTCAGGAAGTGGTCAAATATTGATTGCAAGATTCCTCGCTGACGCTAGTGGAACTTGGAAAGAACAACATTTTTTCAGGTCTTCAAATTAATCACAAGGATTTATGCCAAGTTTAATATTCATATGTAAATAATTATCCAACCTATGTATAAATAATTATCCAACCTATGTATAATAATTTATTTGCCTGCCCGTAAATTGCTGGTATGACAAACTTAGATAATTAGAGTGACTCGTCGCGCGGCTCGTGTTGCGCGTTCACGCGAGGGTCGTAATTAATTATTAATATTTCCCGTGATTTTTTACGGGTGTACGTACGGCTAGTATATAAATATACCGCGTAACAAATTGGAGTTTATAGGGGTTGAAATTTTTTTGACCATTTTCGATCAAAAAATCAGTACCGTATACAGTAGCCGGCAAACATCTTGAAATTTTACGGCGTAGTGGGGGGAAGTTTGCGCATGTACCATTCCACCAAAGAGACCCAAATTTTGTCTACTGCGCATTCCCCCACTACGCCAAAGAATTTCAAGAAGTTTGCCGGCAAATGTACCTTTTCGAAAATTCCACCAATCTTAGCAACCTGAAATGTAATGAAAAATACTGTAAGCAAATACTGGGACAGGCGTAGCCTAGTAGAGTGGCATAATCCACAAATTAAACAAAACAAAAAAATGTGTAATTTATCTTATGTTTTATCTTATGTTTTATTGTTAAATTAATATTAAGTATCTTTATTTGTAAACAAGGATTTTTTTAAATAAATAAAAAAAAATTAAAAAAATACATACTTCCCGTTCAACTTTCGTTCTCGAAAATATTCACAAAATGTTTTTAAACTGTTTTATATTGTTCGAGTGTCCCATTTTGAAGGGGAGGTGAACACAAACATCCACTTGAAGTGGTGACCGATTTCACAGAAGCGGCGGAGCGACGCGGCGTGACCGCGCGTGCGACAGAGAAGGGAGAGGAGGCCCTTTGCCAGGAAAGGGTTAAAAATATATTACTAATTAGCGGTCGTGCGTAAAGCAAAACATGTAATTATCTCGTGCGGATATAATGTCACAACGTCCTTCTGTATGTAGGGAAATTTGAAAGGAAACTATACATTCAATTGGAGTTAGGGCCCGACCGAATACTGAATCAATACGTAAATGATTTAAAGGTTAAGGTACGTTTTAATAGTGTTATTTTGTACTGAAAATTACGCTTTTAAAGAGTACTTTTACCTTTAAATCGTTAAGTATTGTCATTCAGAATGAAAATACTGGTAAAAGTGAATTTAATGAAAATTGAAATAATATTTCTTGCGTATCCTAGTGTAATGCTAGTAATTAGAAGAATTTCATTACACAGATAAAGTATATTGCTAACAATAACTCCAAAATCAATATGGATGTCTCATTAGCGACATCTGCGGTCATTTAAGGGGAATGAAAAAGCTTTGGTGCCGGCCGCGCTGAGGATTGTTACAACTCATATGTGAAACGGGGCGTATAATTATTTAAATATATACAACTTTCAAAAATTATTAGACATGGTATTCTATCATGGGTGAACGTTACATTGTGTAAAGTGATCTCTTAAGCCAGCCGTACGATAGGTTGTAAACCCTATGTACACCCAAAAGACTTCTATACCTACTTTCCCATAAAAATAGAGTTTCGTCTCTGTGAGGCATCTGTAATATACATTGATTGATTAAGTATTGTCTCTGTATTTGGGCCAAAGTTTATTTTTTTTTTAAACGAAGTACGAATTAGGTGAATATAATTGCTCTATGAGTGTGAAGCTTGATCTCTATCGAAAATAAAATATTGTTCAAAATTTTTAACAGGCGGAGAACGCAGGTAAGAGTATGACGCTTAGATATCTTGAGGGAAGTGAAAGCAAGGTGTCCGTGAGTCGTAGAAGGTATTTTTTCAAAGAGTAAACAAACAAATCTATTTTTAATGCCGTAAATTTGAGTGTTGGAAAACTGCAAAAAGAACATAATATCTACATAAATCATAAAAAATTTATGAAGAGACCATCCTATACACGTATTTCGCGCCTTATGACGGGTTTTATAATAATGTACATCACAGTGTGTAACAGAGATAGTTCACAATACCTTACACGTACATTCCTATATAGATTATAAGTCGAAAATGTTCAAGCAACAATGTCTTAACATCAATAGTTTTTCTTTTAATAATCAAGTCGAAAAAATAGTTAAACCGTAACGTTTTACAGAAGATAAGACAGAAATATTTTAAAAAAATGCAAAAATAAAAGTCCTTTAACTATTAATATTACTTAGGACATTGTTGCTTGAACATTTTTGACTCATAATTTAGGAACAAATCTAACTGTAAAGTATAGTAGACTAGCTCTTTTACACAAATGCTAATATTCTAGTAATAATATTATAATAATATGCAAGCAAAAATGATGTAATTTAATAAACATATTCTAACAAAAATTTAAACTACCTAGTATTTTTTGAAAGAGATTCCTTTAAAACCTTAAAAAATGCTATTATTAATAATATATTATACAAGTAGAAAAATTTTAATCGAAGTTTTTTTTTTGAAAACTTTTATCGTATTTACCTCAAACACATGCCTACCCAATTCTTAATTTGTAAAATAAAATTTTAGAACTCACCCTTAGAACTTTAAACATTAGGTTTTTAGAAATTATACATATATCTACTAAGTAATTTAACTCCAAATTGAAGTATAAATGGAAATACTGACAATTAAATATATAAATAAGGAAACTGCACTCTATTATCGTGAATAACAAGCACATAGGCGATGTAGATATAATGTATCACCGAAAATTGAAAATGTCAGAAAGAAAAATAATTAAAAAAAATAGATAATGTAATGTCAAAACCGATTGCTTTCCAAGTTAGCATACCAGCTTGCATAATATATCAATATATTAAAAAATCGTTTATTAGATGTGTTGACGTGTGAAAAAAATCAGTTTCTACAAAAATAAATGGCGTGTAGGTACGTAAATATATCTGAAAGACATTTGCAAACTTCAAATATTCGACGCTATACATGTCATGTACGTTAGATATCGTGTAGACAAACAAGACACTATGAATCAACATTAGAATAATTAGAATAACCACAAGGATACTGGCATCCCACATATTATTTTAATTAATCCATCATGTAACACGCACACCGTATTTGCCGCCATTTAAATGTGTAGCACAACACCCGCGCACCAAAAAGCACAGAATTTACAACAAAATGTCGCGCAGACGGTTTGACATGAACCAACAGCACTTCCAACTTCAAAACAAGTGAACGCTATCGAAGAAAAAAAGAAGCACCGCAGCTCACGCGAGCACGCGATAATATCAACAATATAATATTATTATCATTACAAAACGATCGATGAAAACATCCATGAAAGAAATGTTATCACGATGATCGTACACTTCTACTAGTTACCATAAAAAATGCACAATTCTTATCAAAACATCGTGGATACTATGAATTACGAATAATGTCGGTAAAAAGGGCGACGCAAGCTCCCGCCAAGACTGCCGGAGCGTTACTGAAAACTTGACAAAACAAAACGTTCAAACAGCAAAACGGCAGCGCGGACTTCAAAAGGTAAGTACCGCGCGTATTATAGGCAGGTACAACGCTGAGATAAAGGAATAATAATTGTGCGGTTCAAACAGTTCATCTTTTTTACAAGGTGGTATAAATTTAAAATAATGTATTTACATTTTTTTTGCGCTGGTCCATCTGAAACGCATGACCAACATTACCTACAAAACTTCTCGTGGAACAGTTGGCGTTGCGCGCGCACTGGAAAATATGTTTTCCATTCGAGCAGATGCATCCTATATACTGTTACTTTATGGTTATTATAGATATGCATATAATTATTCGCATGAGTATTTGCTTTGATAATTAAAGATGTCTGCCTGTTTATTGGATGAATATCATGATAAAATATCCGAAAGTTTGTGTTAATAAATTGTCGTAACTACAGAATAGTTTTTATGAAAGGTGTATTTTATTTATCCAACCGAATGAATGTTTTTTATCGTTATAAAAATCTAAAGGTTAAATGAAAAACATGAGAATTTCGTAATTAAATTATTAACTGGACTTTTTGACATTTCAGAATAGTGTGTTGCGTACTTTATTTTACAGTTTGGTTCGAATAAGAAATTCATAAATTCAATTAAATGAATATCCCTCTGGCGGAAAATCGCATCCACGTGTCAGGCGGAGCAAAATGTGAAAAAATTGACTTGTTACAAAATTTAATAGATTAACTATTTTTTAAATAAAATTAAAAAATTTTATTAAAATTTTCGGATAATAATGAAAAAGCCCTAAAGCCACTTGGACTGACGAAATTATAAATTGTGCATAAGTACGTTGCAGCGAATAACAATATACAGAGAATAATAGTAGAATAGAAAACAATCAAAAATTAAATTCTAAAACAAAACAAAAACTCAAGCATTTATATAATATATTTATATGAATAGAACAGTCTACTACGGAATTAACTAAGATAGCAATAGCATTGGTTTAGCGTGCAAGATCTACAGGGCTATGCGCTACAGGGATCTATGTATACTAGGTGCCTCCAGAATATTTTTGATTTCAAAAATGTTTTGAAAATAAAACACTAAAATATTACCCTCTTTTCAACTTCTACGTATTCTTGTAATAAAGTACGACATATTTACATTATACTAATATTTTAATACTATTTTGTATGAACTTTTCATAACATTAGTTCAACCATATATGTTTTTCTTATTCTTCCTAAGAATATTACTCTTTTGCAAATTTCTTAGTTATGTAGGAGTAAAGGTTATTATTACGGTAGTTGGACATACTTATGTGTTAAATAAAACGGATATTTTATAAGAACCGTATATTTTATTGAGAAGCAAATTTCGGCGTTTCGCTGAAGTCTTACTCAGCGTCATCAGGAGAGCGTTCCATTACGGCGAAAGTGTAGGCCGAATTGATTATTTCTTCCGAGGTCGTTAATTATATGCACTTTGTTGTGGAGTTATGTATTCAAGGCTAAGAGACTTGGGTGGAAAATATTTGGTCGATAGAGTGAGGAATGGACAGATTTAAAAAAAAAAATAGAGATGCGAACACGGAATTCGTGTCACATCAATATTATTACTATTTTCAAATTAAGCTAAACGCTTGTGCTATGAAAATAGGACGAACTTGCTTGTCTGGAGTGAGATTCGAACCTGCGACCTTTGGATCACGAGGCGAGAGTCCTAACCGCAAGACCAACAAGCTACTCTAGATTAGAAGTAAATTTAATGCTGGCTGCAGTGTGGTAGATAAAATAAAGAAAGGAGTGCTGAGATGGTTTGATCATGTAGAACGTATGAACGACGAAATAATGTTTAATAACATATGTGGGGCGAGTGTTGAATGAAGACAACAGGAATAGAGGGCGTCCGCGAAAGATATGGCATCATCAGATACTACAAGTATTGGAGGATGACCCTGTTAAAAGCCTCAACAACCGTAGAATTATTATTGTAAAATTATTATAGAATTGTAGAGTATAAGATGTATTTTTTTTATATATTATTTAGAGACACTAACAGGATAATAGGTACATTATACTCTAATAAAAAAACATTATAAATGAAGACTATGCCCATTATCCCCATTACAAGTGTCTTCGGCACGCTCTAGTAACATGTATTTTTGCATTTAAGTATATTTTACATGTACATTTATGTGGAATATATTTATTATAGATTGTACCATAGATTAAATTAGATGTAAATGTAAATATGTAGGTCATTATGGACAGTATATTAGTAATAGATTTACGAATGTAAAATGTTAAATACTAGTTAATATATATAATACAAGTTGTAATATTAACTAACTTCAGAAATAAAATAAAAAAATTAAATTAAAAAAAGGACACGTAGGAATGTAGCCGAAGCCAAAGTGCTGTGCCAAGATAGAAGAATATGGCGTTCTTTCCTCTCTGCATACCCTTGCGGAGAAACGGTGTGATGGTTGGTTAGGGTTTTTATGGTCATTTAGGATCTACGATGATCCCCAAATATTTGATTAATATCCACCATTTCTATGTCTTATACATCGATGTCTATCTTTATCTCATCAATATGTTAAGTCTAATTTTGCTATTATAATTCACCGCCGTTATCGGATCTGGTTGCCGGCCGAGCGGTTAGCGGTTCGACTGGTATAACAGTGCGGGCACGGATCGACACCCAGAGCGAGCCGTGTTTCCGATAAGATTATTAATTAGCAGCGATTTCTTAATTGGCGCAGCGGCTTGTAGGCAAACAGTTAAATGGTTCGGATGAGAGGATTTGCAACAGTAAACCGCTGTAATTATTCCAGTGGCAGGCGGAGTGCGACCGCAGTCTACAACGTATGGCATTATAGGTCAGGGGTGAGCGATGAAATTCATTATAAACCGCCCGAATACTAGGAAAGGATTTTTTTGCCAAATTGGAAGAACATGTGTTCTGGTGACCCGGTATCCTCTAATAACGCCATCCATTAAAAAAAAACTCTGAATCACAATAAATCTAAATGTCAAAATAGTATGTAATATAAGTAGTAATATGCCATTATGGATTATGGCCTACAGGAATCTGTCGCACGATGCAAGACTAGAGGTTGATGACAGAGATCTGGTGCCAATTCAGTAGAATAGGGATAAGAATGTGCATGATTTAGGATTTAGGGTAAAAGACACATAAACAAAAATCTAAATGAGTGATGATTATTAAGATGATCTTTTGGACGGAACTCCTAGGGATCGATGGTGATCTATGATATGAAAGAAAAGTCTCTTTGAATTGAACAAATGAAGGAATTTTTCAAGGAATACTTACCTCATATTCCTTCCTTCTTTCATAGGACCTCAAAAAGCTGTATTCGTGGCAGATATTTGAACAGTTCTGTTCTGTAAGATTTGTCCGATTTGTTATGATGTCTGATTTGACAATCAATTGTAGGATTGGCGCCCTTAAGCCTGGACATTCACTTATTTCTGCGTTTTTTTTTACGAAAATGTGGGTTTTTATTGTTCATTTACATCAGAATGTATATTCTAGACGTAAGTATCAAACAGAATGCTGTTAGCAGCGGCGTCATTTATTGGCACGTTTCATACTTTGGAATTTTTATTTTTAAATAATAATAAGTAAGGTGTTTTTATTTAAAAAAGTAACTTTTAATTAGTGAGTTAACCCTCAAAATACAGGAATTAATAGAATATAATATTACAAATCATGTCTTTATATGAATAAAAGCGTTTTAAAATCAACAAAAAACGTAAAAATTTCATGCAAATTTAAAACATTATAACTTTATACTGAACATTCCTTAATTATCTATAATTATGTTCCTTCTATTCCTTAGTTATCTATACATTCCTTAGTTATCTATAATAATTATCTAAAATTATATATAATAAATATGGATTCTAGGTAATGAAGTAAAATTTTTATGTATAAAAAACATATTATGCGTACCTACATATAAATATTCATTAAAACTTTGTTCCGCCTAGGACACTCAAAAAAGTTTTTTTTTGCCGCAGCCTGTCGATTAATGCTTATATTTTCTTAATTATTATAAATAATGTTCAGTTTATTACTTTTATGTAAGAACAAAGGTTGTATCTAATTTATTGCTCTAAAAAAATTCAGTATAAATATACATTCTGGTATAAATTAATAATAAAAAACCCACATTTTCGTAAAAAAAAAAACGCCGAAATATGCATTTGCAGTGAATGTCCAGCCTTAACTGATTTAATGGGATTCAATCTAAATCTAAAGAAAGTATATTTTTAAGAGTTTTGATTATATTGATTGCCAAACTTTTAAACAATATTAATCTTGGTTTTATTGTGCTATTCTTTTTTATATTTGAAAATAGAATGATGAGATGTTGAACAACGTAAAATTTGAAGAAAATGGCAATGTCCGATTATTAAGCATTTTATTTATTTTAGGCGTTATTTTGTGCGCAACAGAATCGTGAACAGTTACACCGGAACACGGCTTTGTTATACATAATTTTGTTCCGTTGTTGAAAATGCGAATTCATTCATTTGAACCCAATTTCTCTTCATGCTACAAATTTATACTCACGAATTCTCAAGTCACGGCGTTACCCAAGGATGTGAATTGGGCCCAGTACTTTCTTGGAGAAATGCAATGATAATCCATTAACCAGAAAAGTACTTACTTACTTACTTACCATCACGCCGTTTCCCCGTGGGGGTAGGCAGAGAGGATAGAGCGCCACATTCTTCTGTCCTGACATACAATTCTCGCCTCATCCATATTTATACATCTTCGCATGCAAGCTCGCCGGTTGTTGAGGCTTCTAACGGGACCATCTTCCAGTATCTGGTTGATCTGGTCATGCCACGTCTTCCGCGGTCGCCCTCTCTTTCTGGCGCCATCAACACTTGTTTTATATATCTTTCTTACCATTTTTTCCTCATTCATTCGCTCAACTTGCTCAAACTATCTGAGCGACCCTTTTTAAATTCTATTAATTATGCTAAGATCAGCTTTACATTCATTCCTAAAATCTGCATTCTTTACTCTATCATAAATTGATTTGACACACATACAACTTCCAAAAATTTGATAGATGTTGTATTCTACATGGGTGGTAATGGTGAACGTTACATTGTGTAAAGCGATCACTTAAGCCAGCCGTACGATAGGTCGTAAGCCCTATGAACATCCAAAGACTTCCATACCTACTTCACCGTAAAAATTATAATTTTGTTTTTTTGAGACATCTATAATAGATGTTCCTGGGTCAAAATGTGTTGTGTAAAAGTAATTTGTTCTAAAAAATTTGGACAAACTCAAAATATTCTGAATTAAAATTGTAAATTAAATAAAAAAATTTAAAAAAATAATGAGGTGCGTAGCCAACAATTACACGGTATGTATTAGTATTTATATAGAATATTGCCTGTTAATAGCTTGTTGTTCTTGTGGTTAGGACACTTGCCTCGTGATCCAAAGGTCGCGGGTTCGAACCTCACCCCAGACTAGCAAGTTAGTCCTATTTTCATAGCAAAAGCATTTAGCTTAGTTTGAAAATAGTAAGAATATTGATGTGACACGTATTCCTTGTTCGCATCTCTATTAAAAAAAAAAAAAAATTAAAAAATAAAATAAAAAATATATATATATATGAATGGTTAAATATTACGACTTCAATATGTAAATACATACTTACATACCATCGCGTTGTTTCCTAGCTGAGGATAGAGTGTACACTCTTTTCTGTCCTGACTACTCTGACCTCATCCAAATTCATACATCTTCGCATTCAAGCTCGACGATTGTTGAGGCTCCTAACAGAACCATCTTTCAGTATCTAGTTAATCTGATTACGCCACGTCTTCCGCGGTCGCCTTCTCTTTCTGGTGCCGTCAATACTTACGTCATATATTTTTATAACTTTCTTTACTCATTCATTCGCTCAAGATGCCCAAACCATCTAAGTGACCCTTTATTGAGTCCATTAACCATGCTAATATCAGCTTTACATTCTTTCCTAACATATTCATTATTTACTCTATCTTAAATGGATTTATCACACGTGCAGATGAATCGGTCTGTATAGTTTTATTGTTATATTTATAAATATGAGAGGCGTGCAGTGAGAACAAGACTTCTTCAGCAACAAAGGGCATACATACTTGGGAGTTAAACGGTACAATACATTGTTGTCGCAAAACAAATTTCAAGAAAGGAACATTCCAAAATACGAACAGTTTAAGAAAGAAGTCAAATCCTTGATTCTGGACAACGATGTATAACATTGCGCACATGTCTCAAATGGTTCCTGTATAGTAAAAAAAATTACTACTTCTAAATGTTTCTGCTTTTATACTTTTAATTTAGCTTGCAAATACTCCTCCATAAGCTCGAGCTTTGGCATATATTATGGGGAGTATAATGTCTGTAAAATGTTATAACACTGAATTAATTTATTATAAAAAACATTATGTATCTACTGTATAAATAAATTTAAAAAAATATATAAATACATATATATATATTTTTTGAAAAGAAATTGAAATAAGAGATATATCTCGTAATATTCCTATCACAATTAACATATTATTACAAAATATTAATAATAATAATAATTAACATATTATTATAATATATAACTTTTTTCATAATATTCTGCCAGATAAATATTTAATTTCGATTTTTTTCCTAAATATATGTTTCAACATGCTTCAATGTTCTCATTGCACGCTCTAGATAAATACATGACAAACATATCGACGGCTTCTACGTATAATATCGTAACCCACAAAATTCAATTTTACAGGAGAAGGATTTGAACATATTTTCGTCCGGTATAAATCTAAATATTGCCCAATTTTTTTGAAATTTCGTTTAAATATTTTACTTTATACTGTAGTTTCATAAATAATCACAAAAAAGTCGAAATTAGTAGAGGTTTTTGTAGAAATGCACGTACGATATTATACTTCGGAAAAGACGCCATTTTCCCACGCATATTATCGTAAGTGTTACATACGATAGTATACTACGTAAAAAAATATGTGATTATTTGAGATACGATAAAATACGTCCGAGAAAAACGTTATTTATTGCAAAATATTTTTTTTTCTTTCTTGGAAAGAAAGATATAATTAAATGCATATGAAATACACAAAAAACTAAAAATCGTTGATTTGTGGGTTACGATATTATACGTAGGAGCCATTAGCATACGTTAACCTTGTTCACTATCCTGCAGTAAGTAACCTAAATACTCAAATCGTAAAATCTTTATTGGTACATTTTTGAACCATGAATCAGGGTAACAGATGTGGCCCAAAAATTTTCTGGTTCATACGGCAACGATACATCTGGACGTGATGGCCGCTGGGAAAAGAAGCTCCTAATAAAAGATGTACAACAATCCTCGATGGAGCGACAGCAGAAGATTAGCAAATACCAGATGGATGCGAAGGTCCGAAAACAGAGAGAATTGACGATCTTTAGAGGAAGCCTTCATATTCAAATCGGCTGCCTTCCAGCGGCATTCTTAACTTGGGGAATAGCCAACAATTGCACGGTGCCGTGTCAGGAGAGTAGGGAGCCTGATAAACCAGGGGAATGCTGTATTTGGCCGAGAAAGATCAGGAATCAGATGTGAAGAATGGAATTCTATACGGAGGCGCTTCTGTTCAATCGTTAGCAGGTTCGGCGCGAATTATTTGAACACCGTTGGTGTTCGATCGTATCGTCTTTTCATCATTAGCTCAACATGTCGAAACTACCTAAGCGACCCTTATTTAATTTTATTATACTATTTTAAGCTTTACATTATTTCCAAAGTTGATCATTGTTTCTATGGCGCATGTGTGGAAAATCTTTGGTCGATAGAGTGAGGAATGAACAAATTAGAAGTAAATGTAATGCTGGCTGATGTGTGGTAGATAGAATAAAAAAAGAGTGCTGGGATGATTTGGTCATGTAGAACGTATGAACGAGGAAGGGACGGTTAAGAAAATATATAGGACGAGCGTTAAAAGCAATAGGAATAGAGGGAGTCCGCGAAAAACCTGGCACGATCAAATGCATAAGAAGAATATAGGGATAGTTAGTCAGTTAGTTAGTTTTCATTATTTACGCTATCATTAGCAGATAAGATTAGGTTTACTTGGATATTTATTCTATGAAATACTTGCCATGACCGAGAGTATAGGTATTTTATATAAGCTTGCAATAGATTTAGTTTGGGTACTATGTGCGTATTACGCACTGTAGCCACACTAACTCAATTGCAAGCTTATATGAAAAGGCCTATACCAAATGTTAATGGAGCAATTGAATGATAAAAAAGAGTGCATAAAAATAAGAGCGTGTAACGCCTATCCTCTCTGCCTATCCCTGGTGGTACGTGTGAATCAAATGAAGAGCGAAAATCTGTGTAAAGCAGAGAGCCATTGATTTCAGCTGCTCGGCTTATGAGAGCTGGAGCTATTTCCGTCGGAGAGACGTTGAGGAATTTCGGCACAACTCTATTTTTTCATGTTGTGTCAATCTGGGCGGAGTTAAATTCGCACGCCGAGAAGAGCAAAAGGAAGATGAATGAATCCTCCACGATCAAGTCACACTCGAGCCCATGGACACAGACAGAAACGACACACTTTAAAACTTAAAATATCTATTAACTGTGAATAAATACAACGTTGTTTACTTCACACAAAGGCACTTTAATTAAAACGTTTTCGATGCTTACTGCATCATCTTCAGTAATATACTATCTAAACCTAGAAGACTTTTTTATTTACTACATGGGGTGGGGTGGTCGGGAGCGGGGGAGGGGGAGGGATAGGCGAAAAGTGAAAGTGGTTGCTGGGCGGGGCTAGTACGGATAGGAGGATGGATGTAATTGGTGGTGTTTGTATGTTGAGTGCATTATCATTATTTAGATATCAATGATGATATGATATACTAATTATTACTCACTTTATCAGCGTATTATTCTGCCCAGTTATATCTTTTATCTTAAAATATATTTTAGGTACACTATCACGAGGTTCTAAACTTTATTTTTATTTTTATTTCAGCTTGCCACTTGCCTTTTGTGGATCCATATGAAAGACGCTGTTTTGATAAGAAATGTTAAACTATCGTTTGCATTTATTTCCATTTTTTACTGCGTCTCACATGATACTTTTATATTTTTAAAATTTCTTACTCTTGATTTTTACTGTATGTAATTTCCTTCAAACTAAGTATTAGATATCGATCTAAGATGGTAAAAAATGATAAAAAAAAGACTACCTAACTCAGAACAGAAGGTATTTCTATATATCTATTGAGGTAGGCAGTAGAGAGACTTGCTACATATTATCCTATATTTATATGTATTAAGTGTGTTTGTATCAAGCAATTAAATTCTTTTTTCCAATAAACGATGAAATGAAACTGTTCATTCAGTTACAAACATCTCTGCTTTCACACCTAATTTAATGATTCGCCATTAAAATTAAGTTTACATTCAAACTTAATTTGTTCATTCGAGTTTTGAATTTTTGATTTTTTGAACTCCCGATTTTTAATTCGAAGACTGCTTCTTTTCTTGAATTTTGACCGAATCATTATTTCTGTCGATAGCTATTTGAATTATTTGTCTAGAAAATACAATGGTACATCAAAATATTGTTTAATTTAATTAATTTATACACATCAGCCCTAATGATGAACCGAAACGTCGGCCATACAGAGGTCACATATACACGGCAGAGTATCCCAGAAAACTACACACAGAAGCTTGTCTATTTAGTCCGACACCAGTTGATAATCTGTTAGGGAACTTCAACAAGCGACAGGCAACTGAAACGTAATATTTCATGCGACATTTATGCGCTCATATCAAAATAACGAATGCTGTCTCCACTTTGCCATTTTGAAACAATGACACACACACGTGCACATATATTATGTACAAACACGTTTCCAAACAAATCCGTGAGAAAAATTCCCACGGACGGAAAAATAGAAAAAACGCGAGGTGAAATTGAACAATTTCCAGGGATCAGAGATCAAACTACTTCCGAAATGTGAGGTTTCATTTGGTGAGCATCAATGCGTAGATGTGCAAGGGGTGCTGTAGTTGCCACCGCAGGTCGGCTTACGTCACCGCGATTGTTTTCTGGTGAAAAGCCGAATATGATACACAAGACGAGAATGATAAATCTTAGTCTGTCGATAAAGTTCTACGATTGAATATTGTTGTTCATAGGAAAAAAAATTATACGCACAGTGTCGAAAAGACAGAGAACGCGTGCCATGTTTGGAAAATATGTAGTATTTTTAATACAACTATTAAAAGACTACGGGTTGTAGAAACTCGGTTTATAGTAGTTGTTCGTTTAAAGTATACATTTTTGCGTTTTTCACCAATCGTTGTTTTCGTAAAGTTCTACGCTTTGAGCACACTATTAATATAAGCCAAGTTGATACGACCGGCGCTACATCATTTTTTTGGGACGGGCATAAAAACTGGTACTGAATGATCAATAATTTATGAAGGGTCATTGGTGTAGCGGGTTTTAATTAATCAAATACATGCGGTTTTTCATCGAGATTTGTTCGTAGAGATAATCGTTTATTCGCAGGAATTATAATGTGACGAGATGCTGGAGATTTGGCCGGTGGATGAACAGAGAAATAGACACGAATATTGCAGTAAATATGAACAACAAATAAGGAGAAATCCTACCTTTTCAATTCTGGATGTTGGATAAGAAATGGAAATGCCTCTTTCTTCCTTGGCCCTTTATTCTTGGTCCAACTGCAACTCGAGATGACACAATCCACGGCTGCCGTATATTCCAATACAAGTGCTTATGCGGGTTATAAGATAATATTTCCTGAACAATGGTCCAAAAAACGAACTTTTAAGAGATGCGGTACAACGCGGTTTCTTCACTCCAGTCAGGCAATTAACAGGTAACAGGTGATAATGCGGTAGGAATTAAAAATGCGATCGAGTCCATACAGGACCAGAGATGTCGCTAGGCGTATTGAAAAAAAGGCGGAGGATGGAGTGGGAATGAATTAGAGATAAAGATAGGATTATAGGGATAGGATTGGTAGGCCTTCATCTTACTGAAGCTCCATTCACCACAATCCTCGCCTCCATTTCTCCATATTTAACACTGGCCAAACCAGTCATTTTTGTAAAAATATCACCTCAAGAACGCTTTGCACAACAATTGTGAACTGTTTAGCCCTACACTAGTATTTAAATTAAAAAAAGGTTAATAGAGATGCGAACACGGACACGTGTCACATCAATATTCTTACTATTTTCAAATTAAGCTAAACGCTTGTGCTATGAAAATAGGACTAACTCGCTTGTCTGGAGTGAGGTTCGAACCCGCGACCTTTGGATCACTAGACGAGAGTCCTAACCACAAGACCAACAAGCTACTCGTAATGATTTTTTTAATGGTGTGTTTTCAGTTTTCTTTAAAATAAAGCTTCTGACGAACTGTTGACGATAATGTGATTCTAGCTGACTCCGTGGAGAGTCTGCAAGATTTATTGACACGAGTGGTTAATGCATGCGAAACTTATGGTCTTCAACATAAGTTTCGCATGCATAAATGAAGAATAAATGAAGATAAATGAAGACAAGAAAAAATCATACAAAATCAAAAAAGCGGGTGATGGTGACCTATATATAGATAAAATCAGATTAGAAAGAATAGATATAATATAGAAAAAAAAAGTCTATAGAAAATATTTTAATGTATTATGAAAACCAAAACTTAAGTGACCTCGAAATATGCCAAATTCGGGAGTTAATCACCGATTTTGATGGCTTTCAAAGGTGACTATGGGTTGGAACAACAATATGGTATTTTTTGAGATATAACTAGAGTAGTGGAGTTTCCAGCTGTGAAAAATTAAAGTCCGGGTTAGGTTTCTGCGTTTTTTGGTATCAAATTTAAAAAAATTTAATTTATTTGCCCAAGGATACGTGCACTGATACTTGTACTAAAAAACCCGTGAGTTTCATTTTGTTGTTAGTATCGAGAAGAATCTAAAATGCTAGACATCATCAGTCTCGAAACATCAGCACCGCCCCGTGTAATCCCGACCTAAAAGACACGAACAAAGGTTTTTCATTTTTTAGAACACCTCATGCATTAGACAAGCACCGAGATTTTTTTACACGTCTACAATAGGGTGGCATATAGTATGCAGGAGAGAACACCTTTGTTTGTGACTGGAAAATGAAACAAAATACCAAATGTATCGGGACATCGCTTTAATTAAAACACGTGAGGGGTTGACTCGGCGTATGTGACGTATCACCTATTCCGAACGTAACAATATTAAGGGTGTGACCGTTATCCAAACATTCTTAAAAAAACAAAGATCGTTTATTTTAAAAATTAGAAACAACACATCATTTGTCAAACATCAATTTTTGTATCGTGAATATGGTGACAAGATTGGTTCCAAAACTAATGAGTAAGTTGGTCACAATTTTATATAATATTATTTATTATGGGCACCGCAAATTGTTGGCGATATTTGATTATTGGCTCAAGTATCAGGAAATTAAATTATGTTTATTATTATGTATTATGTAGAAAAGGGTTGTTGTCTTAATTGATGTCAGACTGGGGTTACGTTTACACAGATTTAGAGATGAAAAAAATAGGGAGGCTTGTGCATAATCTATATTGACGAATATCTATATTGGGTAACAGTTTAGTCCATATTAGCTGTATAGCTATCTATAAACTATATTGGCTAACAGTTTAGTCCACCCACACAAACACATCAAATTTTAAAAGTTGTAATCATATTTTATTTTATAAAAATTATAAATAACAATTTACTCTTGAGGAGGCCAAGACCCACCAGGAGTTGTAGTGCCAAGAGTGACGATGATGATAAATAACAATTGAATTGAAGAGATGTTTCCTGAAAGAGTTTTGTTCTAAGATTATCAATATTTGGTGAATTTAATATAAGGTTTAAAAGGTTATTATTACTTAATATGTAATTTAATTTTAAAATAATATAATAATAAAATTCCTTCTTAATATTTTTAATATTTAAAGCATTAACTTTGTGGTTAGACTTGAAAAAAGGGGGTGAAAATATTAAATACCAATAATAAAGGTTTCAGATTAAATAATTTTGATTCTTTTTACATTAGGGAAGCGGTGAATAATAAAGCACCTCTAATAAATAACCAAATGAATTTTCCATACAGCCCTTTGTTAAATTTAACTTTCACAAAAGATTTGGTAACACCCACTTTAGACCCCGCCCCCTCTCACTCCCTCTCCCTCGTAGATTCCTGATCGTTCTGTAGGCAAGTTAGTGCATGTCTTTGACAAGATTAACAAGCATGTGATAAATATTGGTGAAAGGTTAACAGTACTATGGTTGTGGTGTATAGTGTTGTGAACATAGTATTGTAATGTTGGTTCTGACGAAGAGACGGGTACATCTCGAAACCGGTAGACCTAAAATCTGATAGTGGTTTATACTAATTGAACTAACACTCTGCAATAACATTCCTCTTTATGACACAAAAATAACTTAAAGGACTGTCGTTATCGGAGCAGTGGGAATGACGTGGCGAAGTTTGGTGTAGAACCAAATAGAGTGACAGCCATAGCGAGGCCTTCATCCAGCTGTATGGCGACAATTTAAGACAAATACAATAGCTGATGATGCAAAGAGTTAAATAATGAAAATAATTAGGTTCATCATTATACATTTTTTAGCATTATACATACTTTCCAAACGCTTTTCGTGGGAACAATTAAGTGAAGCCCGAAATACGTAACTCATTTAAATTTAAATTTACGCATACCTAATTATCGTGGACACGTAATTAATTTGGTGGAGAATATCTACCTGTACGGCTGCTGGGAGTGTGTTCGGATCTTCTTCTTTTGGTGTCATGTCAGGTCCCCCCAACGTTGACTATCACCCGAGAGAAATCGTCCCTGTCCTGGGCAGCACGAAACAGCTCTCCAACACTTCTTATGCCCGTCCAGTCGCGTATATTGCGGAGCCAGGAAATTTGTCTCCTTCCAACACCTCTACGACCCTCTATCTTGCCCATAAGAATCAGGTGGAGCAATTCGTATTTTTCTCCTCTGAGCACATGACCCAAATACGATACCTTTCGGATTTTGATATTTGTCCGCAACTTTCTATTCACTCTAGCTCTTTGAAGAACAGTGTTGCTGACCATATCCGTCCAGGGTATCCGGAGCATTCTCCGATGTATCCACATTTCGAACGCCTCCAGCCGGTTCATGCTACTCACTTGAGGGTCCACGATTCCACTCCGTACAGCAGGACTGACCATATATAACATTTGACCAGTCGCTGTCGAAGTTTCAGGTTAAGATTGTCATGGATGTCTGTGTTCGGATAGGTACATTTAATTAGCCTCCAACGACACTTTCACTGAGATGAATTACGTTTGGAGCTAAGCATTCGGACACTTATACGGAGATGGGCTACGTATCGATGCTAAAAATATCCTAGTAAACGTATCCTAGATGGATTTTGCTTCAAAGAAAACTTAATTTTCCCCGTGAGGTGGGAAAATCAATTTGTATAGTGCAGGTTCAAAAAATGAATACAGATGAACTGATGGTAATTTTATATTGTAAGTTTTAAATAGTTACAAGGAAGTGAAGAGTATAAGATTAAAAATGGTAATATCTTTCTCAACATTCCCTCTTCTATCGAACATACTTCCCAAGTACACAAACTCATCTACCTGTTCCAAACATTCATTACCTACTAGAATTTCACACGTTGTCTTACTTTCCTCTTTTTCGAATACTATCACTTTTGTCTTGTTTACTTTCATAATAAGGTCACTTTACTTGCATACATCATACATTCTGCTTGCTAGACTCTGTAAGTCCTATTCGCTATTTGCCATTAATACTGCATCATCCGCGTGCAGTAAACAGCATACAATCAAATCACTCATTTTCGCTCCTACATTCATACATTCCAATTCTTTCACACAATTATCCATATACAAGTTGAACAGCCATGGAGACATTAAATATAAAAATATAGCGTGGGACACACACCCTAATGCAGATCGCAATTATATATTACATGATCATAATATTCAAAGACAGTTTGAAGCATTCTGCAAACGCCCTAATGTCAGAGCGCCACGCTGGTGGTATGTGTGTCAGTGGAGATAAGGGCCTCCCGTGAATATATCAACTTTATTGCTCCCGCACCGGAAGCCACCGGCAGTTCGGAGCGGCATCAGATAGGATAGGAGGATGGAGAAACGGGCGACGAGCAACAATACACAAAAAACACAATGCAACCGATTTAAGAAGCGCACGGAATGGGGTGATGCTGTGCGATACGGCACAGTTAAATGAGAAAAAATCTCGCGTTCGGCAATAAAAAAAAGTATGTTTACTGTCGGGGGCACTGGATACCCTCAGGTATTGTATACACAATGAAGAAAACTGGAGCTAGGGATGAGAAGTCCTTTCCAGCACATCGCGATCTTGGAACTACAAGATACAATCAGATATTTTGTTCAAAATTGTATTTTTTTCGTTAAAACTATAAGTCGAACAAAATGATAAAAAAATTGCAATTTTTTTTTTTTACTTTTTGTATCATTTTATTTGAGTTGTATTGAAGAGAATGAATTTTTCATAACTGATATAAGTTACTATAGTGATATTTACTTATTGCAAAATGTAAGTCAGAAATATTGAAAAAAAAAATGCAAATTTGATATTGCATATATTTTCATAACTATTGATATTAATGAGGTTAACATTTTCAACTCACTATGAAGGTAGGAATCCACTTGTAGAGATTTTGCTAATAGCTGTGAGACCCCTGTATAATTTAATAATTACTCCAAGATAATGGCCACCATACACGGCAGTAATTGTTGTCTTTCTGAAATAATCAGTTAAAAAAAACAAGAATTGATCAGCTTAGCAATGCCGGCAAGAACTTGGCATGTTTCAACACACAAATTGGCAGCTAGACAAGACACTGTATAATGCAAATGTGGGAACAAAAACATCCATTCTTCCACCTTTAGCAGAAACTGTGGCAGAGCTTTAAATGAACCGGAACGTTCCGGAACAATGGAAATTTTCGATACATCGCATCATCAGCACATTTAACTTTGTGAAGATACTCTCCATCTACTATCCCATTAATTTCGTGGGTACAGGGAGGTGCTAGAACGCCACGTCCGTCACCCAATTTATATACCTTTTTAAGCAGGCATTAGAATAACAAAGTGGCCTGTATATGTTTCGTGGATCTGAAAAAGGCGTCTGATAGGGTGTTGCTGAAAAACTTCCGAGAATATTATTGGAAAAAGGAATATCGAACACATTGGTAAAGACTGTCCAAAATATAAGACGTAAATTAAAATCAATAATGAATTACCAAAGGAAATCATGACGAGTAATGGTATGAGATAGGGAGATAGTCTGAGCCATTTTCTGTTCAATCTTATGATGGACGAAATCATAGAAGAGGTGGCTAGCTTAGGACTGGGATACAAAATAATTAACGTAATATGTTACGCAGATGACGCAGTATAATAGGAGAATCTGAAGATGACTTGAAGAAAATGCTGTACAAATTCCACGCTGCATCACAATATCAGAACAACCAACAAGGTGTAAGCTGAGTATTGATAATGAGCCTGCGGAACAAGTCGTGAGCTTCAGATATTTAGGTGTAGAAATTTGCAGCCATAGTGATTTGTAATCTGAAGTCTGGGAACAAGTTAATAAAGAATCTACCGTATCAGGGTGTCTCAAGAATTTGGTCTGGAAGAACAAAAATATGCGTATTGAAAGCAAGATATACAAGATATGCGTGCGACCTGTCATGACATATGCTGTAGAGACGCGGGCTGCCATTGTCCGTACCAAAGGACTCCTTGGAACATCTGAAATGAGTGCCGAGATCCATTACTAGAAAAACTCTAAGAGACAACGTAGTAAGGAGAGATATAATATTGGCAGGAAGGATGCAGACAAATACTACCGGATCGCGCGCACAAAGGCTCCGTCTGGCGATATCCACATCAAGCACTGGACCGTATTTTCATTTGGAAAGTTCGCGTACATAATACGGTGCGCCGCGAACAGAAACAGCGCCGACACTTTTCATAGAATTTTCCCTTTTTCCGGAGTTTTCACTGCTCGGCTGCGGACAGGCAACAATACGGGATAGGCACGGGGTGTCTAAATATATTAATTAATATATTTAAACACTTTTATAATTTATATTAATTTATTAATAATTAATATACTCGAACATACAAGGTCGCCACCTGGCAAGTCAATTCCTTGAACTAGTATTTTTATTTTAATAATAAGAATCACAACAAAAATGGATAATTTATACAACACCAATTTCGAAAATTAACCACTCCAAGGGCGCTTTACACGACTGTTGTATTCTACACTAGCATTCTGAACTTTATTTCAAAAAATGTTTCTGATGCATTTTAGTTAAGGGAAAAATATTATTTTATTTTACTACTTAAGTTTCGAGAGTAACAGAATCTCTCATCGACAGGTGAAGTATTAAACTCGCGTAGAGGTAAAAAAGTTAATGTTTTTCACCTTATTTAATCAACCAATGTACTTCACGCAAAAGGTATGATATGTGCGAGAATTTTGATGCTTCATTCATAATACATTATATTCATTCATAATACATTGTATTCATTCATAATACATTGTATTCATTCATAATACATTGTAATATACATATATCCAGCTGAAATTTCGGCTGTCCAGCATAAATACTATTACAGTAGTCCGCACGTGATGAATAGACTGGCTTATTGATAAAAGCACGCACCTACAGCATTGTTCTTTTTTTGTAATCATGACAACATTACAAAAACAACTTAGCGCAGATTTAGTATTCACAGACATTGATTCACGGATTAAGTATTATTTATTGCCTTGGACTTAGTTCATTGAATTTAAAAAATTAGTCAAATTTTACTGTAATACACTTAATTAACACGGTAGCTACTTTATCGTACTTTTTTTCAAACAAAAAAATTTTAATGCCACGTACACAATTAAGTTTTATTTTTTATGACTATAATTTCTAGATACGCAGTTGGTGTTAATAAAAGGAATTCCACCTCTCGAAATAATAGTCGCGATAATTATAAAACTTAATAGTTGTTAGTAGTAAGTTTGGTTCTTTTAAAAAATGAGAATTTTAGTGTAATTCGATTATATACAAGTATCCGAACTTCACCGCATTCATTCGATCAAATATTTTTAAAACCGAGTTGAATTGTATTCATTCAATCAAATTGACGTGAAATGAGGGCCAATTTTTGCATAAAAATTTCTTATATTTTTAATATTTATTCATCAATTTATGCATCTTTGAACACAGTAGGAGATGTGTGAACAAAATTAAAATGACAATGGACTAGTACCTTAAGGGAAGAAGCGACAAACATTTGGAGTGTAGACGTATATCGGAAATTGAAGCATATAACATCCCTAGATTACTGAAGTGACGACATAAAAATATTGAAGCAAGCAGCTGGATGCGAAATATAGATAAGAGAGAGAAGTGGCGATTGTTAAGAGAGGCGATTGGCGAGAGATAAAGAAGAAAGCGATACATTAAAATACTGTAAAACTGATCGTGTGCATATTTTCCATTTTTTTTACTTCACGCATTTTTAACATGTATTACCCCTGCTTGCTATATATGGTGTAACAATATGTAACATGTTGTAGGATATAAGTTGTTAAACGGCCATATTCTCTTCATTCTCACATATTTTAATTATTTCACTTTGCTTCTTACTCTTATCTGTTACGAAGTTGCATTATAGATCGTTCTCTTTACCATGATAATTTTTACATATTTTATTTTATATTATTTTACTGTGTAATATTTTATAGATTGTTATTTGTGATTACTTTATTATTTTATTTAATTGTGATTATTTCACTAATTTTATTTTATTTTTTCCATCATATTTTATAGATTTTTTAGTCTTGCTTGTCACTTTTTTGTGATTTTATTTATCTTTTTACCAAATTACGTTCTTTCTTGTTTCTTCTTTGCATTTCTATTTATTCTTTTTTTTATTTTCTTTTATATTTATTTCAGCTTCCCACTTCTTGTGGATCCATTCGAAAGACGCTGTTTTGATAAGAAATATTTTTTTTTTTTTTTTTTTTTGTTTTGATAAAAAAGTTTTGATAAAAAAAAAAAACTATCTTTTGCATTTTTTTCCTGCATCTCGCATGATACTTATATATTTTTTACTCTTGATTTTGACTGTATGTAATTTCATTCCAAATAAATATTAGATCTAAGGGGATAAAATGTTAAAAAAGCTACCTACATACTTCAAAACAGGTATTTCTAAATATCTAGCGAGGTAATTACCGGCTGAGAGGCTTGTTACATATTATCCTTATTTATATGTATTATGTGTATGTATCAAGCAATCAAATTTATATATTTGTCCAAATAAAATTTGCATAATACCTCTGTAATTCCGATCAAAACTCCGTTCGACCGGTAATGAAACGTCTTAGTTGCGCGTACCTATGAATTATAATCGTAATACACGACTAATGTATTTCGATGCATAAAATATTTTATATCAATAAAAATTTTAATCCCCGTTCAATGATTTACGCGTGTTTGTATACATATATTGAAAATATTCTGGGAAATTGTACTCTGTACTGGGAACATCAAGTATTAAATGCTATTCACGGCATTCATGGTCGGAAATTCTCGCAAATGTCATGTGCAGTTAAAACGATTTCATCAGTTATTCAATTCGAGCCCGCGAATCTGTCATAAGGATAGGGCAAAGCTGCTGGCAAAGTTTATAATTAATAATTTATTAAATATAAACCTTGCCAGCAAGCAAGCGTATAAAAACGTAAATAACATATTTTGAGTAAACAAGCAATATTTTCAGACAACTGAATCATTTTATGTCACTGCGTTGATGCTTGTATTTTTTAAAGTGCACCGTCTGTGACATCTATTTTTATATTTTTTGATAGATTTTGTGACATATCGTAGAGCCAGTTCGGCCTACGCTCTCCTGATGAAGCTGAATAAGACTTCAGCGAAACGTCGAGATTTACAGAGGCAAATCACAGAGAAGCAAATCATACAGAGAACTGTAAAATATACGATTCGTATAAAATTATACGTTTGATTTAACACTTAATAGAGTCCTATCCAAAAAATCAGGATTTTGATCATGTGCGAAATAATCATATTATTTTGCTGTTATTATTTTTTCCTGTAAAATAAGTTTACTTTTGCAATATAAAAATCATTTTTACGACGAGTATAAATATACATTCCTGAAAGATAATTAGAGTAGTTTGTTGGTCTAGCTATTAAGACTCTTGTTAAGTGATCCAGTAGTCGCAGGTTCGAGCCCCATTCCTTGAGACCAGAAAGTTGGTTCTATTTTCAAAGCACAAGCTTCAAGCTTAGTTTTAAAATAGTAAGTATACTGATGTGACACGTATTCCACGTTCGCATCTCTATTTTTTTAAGAAAATAAAAAATTAGCATGGATCGAAGAAGTAACGGGAAACTATATAGAAAAAACAATATTTTACAATCTGTCTTTTGACTCTCCTGAAAATATCTGTTTTATTGGAGGTTCGATATGTACAAATATATGTTTTTATGACAGTTTTAATACATTTCCCTGTGAGTTTAAATGCTATTTTAATTAATAAATAACGATACATAGTATTTTGATATGTGATTAGTTCCTCACGCTCGCAACCGCATTATTAATGCATCTGTATTCTGCGTCATCTGTCGTTTTGGGATGCATTTTAGTGCAATTTGTTCCACTTGCTTACAAGTCCCCCGCAATATAAACTAGGTCCTTTCACAATGGAAGCACCCGCATTCCAGAAGGACTTCTAAGGATCTATCTCAGGTAAAAATGTTTAGTGTTTAAAATACCCAATTATTTAACCACGCACGTATAATCCGATTCGCATTTCGGGCACAAAAAATAGTTTTAATTCAATGCAATAATAAAATAAGAATTCTTTTGAAACAGTGTTTAGAACGAAAGCGACGTATACAAATATTGATCAAATTTATCGAAATTGTATTAAAATTAACGACTTAAATATAAAAAAAAGTAACCCATAAAAACCAAGTTTTTACTATACTCCCTTTCTT
>JADDOH010009333.1:0-16112 GCA_016648135.1 Agrypnia vestita
TTTTTAAAACAGACGTATTTTTTAATTAATAATTAATTTAGGAATAACTAAATTAAAAAGCGATTTTTTAAACATCTAATGAACAATTAACCAAACTCCACCGAAGAAATCTAAAAATTAACCTTGATATGGTGATATGATGATAAAATATCTCAATTTAATGTGAATGTCAAATGACACCGAGGGTATGACATTTGTTTGTGCAAATAATTATTTTATTTTTTGTCTGTCATGTCAATCGCGATATTTGTTCGACCGAGACCATCCGGAGTGACTTTCCCCTGGCTAGATGGCTTGGGATGCGATGACAGATGTCGCATTGGTATGACAGCTCACTTCGCATTCTGACCTTGAAGCGTCAGCAATGACGTTTTTTTTTACACACCGCATTCCTTTTTTATATAAATAATAAACCTCGCCATCACACTGTGATTTATATTGGACTCTATATATCGCGCCGCTTTGTTTTGGTCCGCTCGCGCCAGCACGCGGTATATGATATTTATAGAATCAGCGCCGCAACATACCTATCTACAAGTGCAAGACATGACTATCGAATTCTAAATTAAATTAAATAATCGCATGGGAGGAACGCCGCAGTTTTGTGCAAGAGATCCAGGATCCAGTCATCTGGTAAGTCAGGAGATGTTATTCTTGGGTGGTTTTGAGTCTAACCTTGATCCTGATTGATTTGTTTTTAAACACGATTATTATTTGCACAGACAAATTATCTCCCTGGAGCTGTGCCTATTTACACGGCATAGCTCCAATAATCGCCTTTTATCGTACAACATTATTAAATAAAAAGTTTTAAACATTCATAATGTAAAAGTTTGTACTATATATTATATAATATAACAAAATCTTTTACTTGCATTGAGAACAAAATAAATTAATAACGATAAATGCTTATAAACTTCAACTATGTCAATAAATTATTCTAGCGATATAAGCATAGTAAATATATGAACTATGGAAGAAGATTATAAAACTTGATTAATAAAAAGAAAACTGAATTATAGAAATTCTAGAGAGATATAGATACATATTTTTCTATATATATTCCATCCATTAAAAACGGATTATGCTTTTAATCGGTAGCTAAAGTGCGCTTAAAATATGAGGACTTTCTTTGAAACTATATTTTCTCAAAACAATATTGACTTAAACGTTCATAAAAGCAAGATTAAAGCCTCGCAACAAAAATTGAGCCTGTTTATATTAAAAACTGATCCAAAAATGTTTTCTGGAATATTACCTTATCCCTCGAGTGTTTGTTCAACTTTCATTTTAAAAATGTAGTACTTTTCCAATTTGGAGATAACTTCCACCATATCTGTAATACAAAGAGGAAACTTTTTTCATATATAAAAAAGGGCTGAAGGTATTCTTTTACTTCTGTATCCGTTCCTCCGGACATTTTGTTGTTATTTTCTTATTTCCGAACGACCTTTCGAGCCAGTCCTGATAAAATAAATAGTAGTTTAATTAAAAAAGTTAAATTGCGAACATTGTAAGAGGAAATGCAACGTTGTGACGTACACAATTCTTTGATACTTAGCGAACATTTTTTGTCCACAAACAGTATCTGCGAGGTTGCAATTGTGCTACTGTTTGTTCACAGAAAAAGTTCATCTCCACCGAAGCAGTCTGTCGCATTTTATACAAAAGAATTCTCATTCATTTGCTAGCAAAAAAGTATAAGTTGTCCAGAAAGCTAAGAGAAAATTTCTCTCGGTAACCTTTCATTTTATTAATCTATACCTATAAAACTCAATGTCTGTCTGTTTGTTCTCTATACTAATCTACACCGCTTGTCCGATTCGATTAAAATTTTGTTTACTTATGCTTTAGGACCCGGCGGGTAACATAGGCAACACTTCCCTTCTATTATTTTACCCCTTCCCCTTCCCCTCATATATTTTCGATGAAAATCTGTACTGTTTGACCGATCTGACTCAAAGTTTGGAAACTTATTCTTTAGGACTCGGCGGGTAACATAGGTGACATTTTTCACCTATCCCTTTACCCCTTCCCCTTCCCTGATATATTTTCGATATAAATCACTACTGTTTGACCGATCGGACTCAAAATTTGGAAACTTATTTTTTAGGACTCGGCGGTAACATAGGCAACATTTCCTCCCTATTCTTTTACCCCTTCCTCTATCCCTGATATATTTTCGATGCAAATCTGTACGGTTACATCGATCGGACTCAAAATTTGGAATCTTATTCTTTAAGACTCAGCGGGTAACATAGTGTAACGTACCTACCTGTACACCTAAGCTAAATACCTAACTATAAAGTTTAATAATATAAGTTTTACGAAAAGCCCAAAGCTTGAGACTTTAAGCTACCGAATTGAGCTTTATTACGGCTTTTGGGACTTTTAAGCACACACTTTAAGCTTTAAGCTACTAGATGAAAACTTAAGTCGAACTTAGAACTTCGGAAGTATATTTACATGAAAGCTAATATTTTATTTTTTTTGTTAAGAATTTATATTTTCAAAATTGGCCAGTCGTGATCTATCTAGTGGTTAGGAAAATTCCTCCTCCGTTGTGTCCGTAGCTATCCAAAATTCTTTTGATATGTGGTGAGATTCGTATTCTTATTAACGCGACTAGACTAATATAGATCGAATTCTTACCTAACTATGGAAATAACAAACGCACGTAACTAATCCGTACTCGTCCTTCTAGAAACCGCTCTAGAATTCTACAGTTTCGCCTATATGAGAGATAGCCGATATCGTCCACGTCCGGAGTTGGCCTAAAAGCCAATTATATGCGGCGTAGCCGAGGAATAAACGCTAGTAGCAAAACTCCCCTACATTGTACCGCCATAACTATAATACCACCGGGGTTAAAATACTGTAATATAAAACAATACAATCGTTGCCAAGTTAACGGCATACGCTAAAGATTCCGCCCGCTTTGATTATCAACTTCTCATAATAGCAGCTTAGAACAGTGTCAGCACAACCACATGCGGCACCCATTTATGACAGATTTACAAGATATAATAGCATACGTTATATTCAAAACACAAGTAAGAAACCTACCGATAGCGCGTCCCACGTTGTCCGATCTGCTCAATCTGTTCATAGTACATAGTAGGGGAAGACAAACATATTTATATTCATAACAACTAGGCGCAACAGAGGCTCAGGGCAAGCTTTGTCTGACATTATCACAGCCCGAGATTCTAAGGGAATGGAAGATACAGTTTTGTAAGTGAAATTTAAGAAGTGTCTAACCACTTCTGTTCAAACGTGGATTCTAGATGCCCCCCCCCTGTAGGGGGGAGGGGGATGCGGCCCCAGAGCATCGCCGCATCCGGTGGTTAACTCCTGTTTAGACATAACCTCCCACACTAAGCTGCAGACCAAGATCAAGCCGAGACTCTATTGCTCCTGCTGGAATCCCCCGAAGTCCTCGCTTCCCGGCGACAAACATATCAGGAAGAAATCCCGCGTCTGATATTAAGGTTTGTATATTATCCCGCGGGGCAGTCAAATTGACTGGTGTATATGATGAGGATCCCACGTTGCGGCTACATGAGCCGGATTATTATGATGTTTACTGCTGATTAAAGGGCTGAATGAACTAACTGGGTGACTGGAAAAGACTCTCCCTTGAGCGCGTCAGTCAGAGCCATGTTAGCATCGCCAAATATAGTTGATGTGATTGATCCCACGGTGTAGTCTTATTGACTTATTAAATGATGGTAAAACAGCATGATTATTACAGTTGATTGTGTAGTTCCTGATATGTTTCTCGCTGGCCGGGAAGGGAGAACCCCGAAGGTCTCTGTATACAGCATGTTAGAAAAGGTGGTGACTGATGAGAATGATGGTGTTAGTAATGCCATCGCGCTCCTGAATGCGGTCCCGATCATAAAAGTTGATTGTTAACTGCTAACAGATCTCGTTCATTAAAGCGGCCCCGAGCATAAGTATTGACTGTCGAACTGCTACCTGCATCTTATAATTTCTCGTTCATGAGGAACGTCCTATCTCATCCTTGAGTACGGAGTTATTACATTCACATACATTCATAACCAGAGCCCGAGCTCGTCGAGCCAAGGGGAGTGAAAGAACGTAGGGGCTTCTTCCCTCCGGCTGTGTTTGAGGCACGACGCTCTGGTCCGATTCGAAATCCGAGTTCTTCCCCTTAGATGTTAGAGGGGTCACCGCATCAAGACCTTCAGACCATCCTGTAATTCTTGGCTTTAAAACCCAGTCTTAACCAGGTAGATACAGTTAAGATGGCCCTACCTAGTCCCTGACCTAAGGTGTCTCTCCAATCTAATCAGACTCCATAGCCGAGAACGCGCGCTCCGACATTCGACCCTGTCTTGCCACGCGAGTAGATCCAACTTCATCTTTTTCCACAATCGAAATTCTGCCTCCCAAGATCACGGGGCGTGAAAGACGTACGACTCCTCGCCTCCCGACCATGAAGAGACGAACTTCCCCATTCGGTTCTCGTTCATTATCCCATTTATAATCCCCGCGTGCCTAACCTTAAGAGTCTAGCGCCGTTGATAAGATCGCATTATGCTACGTTGGAAGTTATTATTGCACAACCGGACGAAATGCCTATTTCCCGCGATCCTATTCAATTTGTAAAACGCAATAATATGTATTTATATATGTTAGTAAAACGTTTGAAATGCAGAATGCACGTATGATGACCTCGCTTCTATCCTAAAGATAATTAAGATATAATCCCGACGTTACGTCCCGACATCAGTACTAATTTGTTTCCGCGTCCGTTACCGTCGAACTCTGAACCCACGTAATGAAATGAATAGTGACCATGTGACAATGACAAATTATATAGCACGAACATTCCATTTGATACACATAAGAAAACATCAGGAATAAATAATATCAAAGGTTCTTATCTTAGTTCTGTAGTTGGTCTGCTTCCGAGATGGCATCCAGATCCGAAGTCATATAACGGGTCCTCTCCAAAATTGAGCAATTACCAGCGCCTGTGTAGCCCTTCATTTCCCTTGTATATATATTTTAATATCAGCGCCTGTAAAACTGTATTAGATCCTAGAAACAAGAAAACTATTCCCTCTACGCCGAGCACATACAGAACATAAACCCCTTCAATCTAGTTCATCCACGGTTAAGCAAAAAGGCGAAAGAATAGTAATAGTAAAAGGTCCTTAGCTGACAGAAGTTGAAGTTCTCTGCAAACTGTCCATATCCTATAGTAGCGCCTGTGTTTTCCAATAACAACTTTCCAGTCATGTATTTAACATAACGTCCTCCTTGTGTGTATCTGTGCTGCAATATCTGTCATCCAGTTAGTGATTCCCAAAATAGTGTTTTCCTTGTATATATATTTCAATATCAGCACCTGTAAAACTGTATTAGGTCCTAGAAACAAGAAAACTATTCCCTCTACGCCGAGCACATACAGGACATAAACCCCTTCAAACTAGTTCATCTACGCCGTACAGTGATATCACATGCAGACATAACCAATATAATTACAAATATGCTTGCGTCCCGCCGACTGGACGCCTGTGTTTTCCAATAACAACTTTCCAGTCATGTATTTAACATAACGTCCTCCTTGTGTGTATGTGTGCTTCAATATCTGCCATCCAGTTAATGGTTCCCAAAATAGTGTTTTCCTTGTATATATATTTCAATATCAGCACCTGTAAACCTGTATAGGATCCTAGAAACAAGAAGACTATTCCCTCTACGCCGAGCACATGCAGAACATAAGCCCTTTCAAACTAGTTCATCTACGCCGTATAGTGATATCACAAGCAGACATAAACAATACAATTACAAGTATGCTTGCGTTCTCCCCCCCACCTTGGTGGAAATATCCGCATTCGTATTCACCGAATAGTAGGCCTGATATTCGTATTCGTGAAAGTAGCATTCATTGCATCAAGGTCATTATATTTACAAGTATGTTCAAGTTCCCCCACCTTGGTGGAAATATTCGCATTCGTATTCACCGATTAGTAGGCCTGATATTCGTATTCATGAAAGTAGTATTCGTTGCATCACTCTCAATAATAAAATCATATAGATAAATAATTACGGTAACTCATAAAAATATGATATTACTTATATTAAACGAACAAAACAAAACAATCTGTCATATAAGTAAATAACGTGATCACGGAAGACCGAAGGTTAACTACCCCTGAACAAACCGCGAACTGCCCACAATAATGGAAAATGTTGTAGAAAACATTTCAAATATCTAATATTGAATGAATAAAAACAATGTCATGTGAATAACTATCGCGATTACGGAAGGCCGAAGGTTAACTACCCCTGAACACACCGCGAACTGCCCACAATAGTGAAAAATGTTCTAGAAAACATTTCAAATATCTAATATTGAATGAATAAAACAATGTCATATGAAAACTATCACGGCTACGGAAGACCGAAGGTTAAATACCCCTGATCTACCCGCAAACGACCCACAATAATGGAATATGTTGTAGAAAACATTTCAAATATCTAATATTGAATGAATAAAAACAATGTCATATGAATAACTATCACGGCTACGGAAGACCGAAGGTCAACTTGTTTGAGTTCGATAGACGGCGGTAGTATAACAATTTTTATTCATATGCCAGGCTGACCTGTAAATAATATCTTGCATTCAAAGCAGAAAACCCTTTCTAGAATTAATAAATGCGGCTTAATCTAAATAGATACAATATATACAATTCGGAATACGTCTTTATAAGAACGTGATAGGAACAAATTGTGTTTAAACGATTGCCTAATGATACGCAATACAAACATGTAACGAGTTCAAATAAACCGCACATTCATGTTTTAATAAAACAAATATAAAATCCAGATGCATTTCCAAAATATATTATTTGGAGGAAGTTTCTCGTACGATTTGAATTTATATCACGCTTACAATCGTGATATCAAAACACATAATTAAGTTCTCGTACTAATTGAAACAAGACAAGCAACCGCGACATTGAATACGCACAACTCCTCCGATTACAGCCCGATAGTAAAAATAATCAACCGCAATAGAAAATATAAATGTGTTCCCCAGCTGAAGACCGGCTGCATCTAAGTTAATTATTTCTATACAACATGTACAATACGAAATACGTTTTTATAAGAACTTGATAGGAATAAATCGTGTTTAAAACGATTGCATAATGATACGCAATACAAACATGTAACGAGTTCAAATAAACCACACATTCATGTTTTAATAAAATAAATATAAAATCCAGATGCATTTTTAAAATATATTATTTGGAGGAAATTTCTCGTACGATTTGAGTTTATATCACACTGACAATCGTGATATCAAAACCCCATAAATACTCCGATCCCAATCATTTCCAAAACAATACAAATCAAATAGAAATCCGTGCATTCAATCGCCAGCACAGACAACACAAAATTCCTCCGCATATTTGAAAGTTACACAAGTATTAGGAAAGAACGCCCACTGGATTATCACGCAAAACTATGAATTATTAAATCTGATGAGCGCATAGTAATATAAGGTTCCAAATATAATACACATAAAAGGCAATAGAAATAAATAATATTGGAAATGCTTATCTGTTCACTGTTCCAATTCTCCTTTGAATTATTATCAACCTCCGGCTTTTTCCTCGGTCCAGTTAAATTATCTTCCTTACTTCGGACTCTCCTCGACAAAACCTCGGCCGACCTTCAAGCTGAAAACTCAAGTGCCGCTTTCTAATTTCTATCACCTAAAAATAGCCCCTATCTCCCGCCATTTTTGATTCCAACTTGCGTGTAAAAGTCAAAGCCTAACTCTTAGAACCATTCTCATTGGTCAGATTCACGGCGAACGCCCGCGTCTGTGATTGGTCTATCTCGTTAAACAAAATAACATAAAGCCTGCTTTACACGCCCGCGTGCAGAAATAATAAAGCTCGCCCGCACCTACTTATCCGGCAAATATTTAATTATAGAGTATTTAACGGGTTGTGAAGCTTCTCTTTATTATAAACTTTAGCAGATAGATATTTTCGTATAATTTTTCAGCAATGTCTATTGGAATAGGCCAATATCGTTACAATAGGTGACATTTCCTCCCTCCCCTTTTACCCTTTCCCCTCCCCCTGTTCTGTTTTCGGTGCGAATCTATACCGTTCGAATCGAACCTTTGTTTCCCTCCACAAATTGATTTTTAAAATAATCCTTAACCCGTGCAACGCCGGGTACGGACAGCTAGTTAATTATAAATCTTAAAATAATGCATAAGTGAATACAAATATACAGATATATTTTTACGGCGGTGAGATCCAAGTGAAGCACTTAAAATTTATTAAACTTTTATTTATAAACAGAGACACTGGACACAAATTCAACTGGTAGACTATTTGGTAATTCGCATTAATTTCACACCCGAGAATTTCAGGACGTAGGTACCTACTATACTCTTTACACTGCCAATGTTCGCTCGTTTCTATTCACCCGGTATCTATGGTCCTGCAAACTGATGCATTTTTTTTTAATTTTTTTTTATTTATTATATATAAAAATAACAAATACAAAGGATAAACATACAAATACAAATAATATAATATGCCATTTTTAAGACACTACCAAGCCACTTTTTGTGGCTTGGTAGGGTCTATCTGCTTGGCTAGTGATCGATTTGCTAATCTAGAAACATAAAAGTTAAAAATTTCTTGATATTAATAATTAATATTTACAATCGGAAAAACTCATCTTTAAGCGTAATTTTATACAGATACCTAACTAAATATTTGATACCAAATAAAAAATACACAAGTATAGTAATTTAAACATACTCTCAATCATAAATAAACTCCTGACCATAGCAATGGAGTCGCTTGTATGATCTTATGTAAATAAATAAGGTCCTAGAATTTTGGAATATTCTCGTATATTTCCGTGCGTTCTACGGGTTTTAAGGAATTTCCAATTTACTCTTAAATTTCCAGAAAATTGAGAAATCCTTGATTTTGTACAGTTCCTATCATGTGACCATATATAAACTAAGTTGCACAAGTTTTATTTGCAAATTGAAAATATTTTCATTCAGAATATTTTGAGTATATTCAAATTTTTCAGAACTGTACTGGATTTTTGTCACAGGGACATCATTAATCAATCAACGTACATTTTAGATGTCTCACAGAGACGAAACTGCATGTTTACGGGAAAGTAGGTCTTTGGGTGTACCTAGGACTTAAGACATATAATATACATTGATTGATTAGTGATGTCCCTGTGACAAAAATCCAGTATTGTTCTGAAAAATTTGAACACACTTAAAATATTCTGAAAGAAAATACTGGTAAAAAAAGGAGTTTAATAAAATTTGAAATAATATTTCTGGCGTATCCTAGTGTAATGTTAGTAATTCGGATGAATTTCATTACACAGATAAAGTATATTGCTAATAAATTCCAAGATCAACTATAGATGTCTCATTAGCGACATCTGTTGTCATTTAAGGGGAATGAAAAAGCTTTGGTTCCGGCCGCGTGGAGGATGGTTACAACTCATATGTGAAACGTGGCGCATAATTTAAATATATATACAACTTCCAAAAATTAGTAGACATGGTATATTCTATCATGGGTGGAAATGGCGAACGTTACATTGTATAAAGTGATCACTTAAGCCAGCCGTACGATAGGTCGTAAGCCCTATGTACACCCAAATACTTCTATACCTACTTTCCCATAAAAATGCAGTTGTGAGACATCTATAATATACATTGATTGAAAATATTTTGTTACTTTCTACATAATAGCTTTTTTGAGATTTCGAATTCTTCCTGAATGGCAATCTCATTGTATCTCTTACTTTTGTATGACTTTTTGACTTATATTAATTTTCTCTTGAATATTACTGATACGTTTCAAATGAGGATTTAAAAATAAATATCATAATGTTATGATATATTTTCTGTATAAAAGTCATCCTGTTGAGATCATTCAACATTGTACAAATCTTAGTACACCTACATATTTCTTCCAGATATGGTTACATAGCTTTGTTTTGCGTTGCTGGTAATTTTTGTATATTTTATTCACTAGCAAGAAATGAAGTGCTGCTGTTGTATTTAATGTTGTTTTAATTTAATAATTTTAAAAACTGCGTTGTGTTGATTGAAATAAAAAAAACATGATCCACACTTTGGAGGTGTGGTAGACTGCGGTACGAAAGAAAGTCTTTATTCTTTAGGAAATCCATACCGAAAAATACTCTCCACAGAATACACGAATAGGTGAGATGAAATCACGGACCGAGGCATCTGACCTGAACCTAGATCCCTAGACCCACGACAAATAAATTATTGCAGGTGGGTAGAATGAAGGATGCGAGGGACTGAGGATAGAAGGAAGTATCATTAAAATTTAAAAAGTTAATGGACGTGGGCTGAACATGAACTGGTATCGACTGAATAAGTGCTTTTGAATAATTAATATCGATAAAGTTTTCAATCTATTTGAAAGTACTGTATTTCCTTTTTAAAATTATAAAATATCTTTGACCTACAATGGGCTACAAGCTCTAGCGATTCGCTTGATTTGATTAGAGACTCGAAAGTTTTCACCTAATCTTTTTAGAAAAAAGATGAAGAGTTACAGACCTAATAATACCCTACAGAAGAATCAAAAAGAAACTAGAAACCCTCTCAATACTCTCACAAACACGTAAACGTCTTTATCCGATCAATAAGATATCCAAGCTTATTTTACACAAAGTTCTATTACAGTCTAGGCTATTTCTTTCCTCTGCTTAGAATGGTCAACCGAAATATAAATATAATAGAATAATCAATCCGAAAACAATATATACAGGGTTATTTGTAAAACATTAATAATCTCACAGGACTACATTCCTGCCTTGATTATGAGTCGAAAAATTTCAAGCTACTATGACATAATGTTAATAGTTATGGAGATATGCGACATCAAAGTTTGCATTTTTTTTCAATATTTCTGACTTATATTTTGTAAAACACTGGACTATCATTACAGTAACTTATATCGATTTCGAAAAATTCATTCGTTTCAATACAAGTTAAATAAAAAGTTTCATGTAAGTTACTGTAACGATATTCCAACATTTTACGAAATATAAGTCAGAAATATTGAAAAAAAATGCAAACTTTGATGTCGCATATCTCCATAACTATTTATATTAGGTCATAATAGCTTCAACATTTTCGACTCATAATCAAGGCAGGAATAGTCCTGCGAAGTTATTAATATTTTCCAAATAACCCTGTACATGACAATGCCCTCCATTTTTAAATACGAGAATTAATGTCTCTTTTAAAGGTGAGTAAGCGTTAATATTCATTATTGTGGCACGTATTCTGTATTCGCATCTCTATATTTAAATAAAGTACTGAAAAAGGGATTAATTCTTGTACTAGATACAAAAATAAGAACATAATTTATGGTCTTTATGAACACTTTTCGAGATTCGCTTCATCTAAATTAAATATATTATCTTCAATCTTATTATGTATTAGCCACCGGTCCTCTTAATGACATTAGTCCAGCATCTGCGGTCCACTTCCACCTTTGTCCGCCCATGTCCGACGTTCTTCAATTAATTAAATGTAGTAAATTAATTATGTGCTCCATTTATTTATAAAGTAGTACTTTAACATGACTCTAAATTAACCTTTTGGGTATCGAAAATGTCACACGATATACTTAAATCATTCGATCAACTCCACCGCTACGAAAAGATTCTGGATATCGTTTTACTTGACGATTTAATGGATTATTACTTCGAGTAATTCGCATATTAAGTCAACGTATTGATGTACTTGTGCGTTTTTAGTGTCTAGTCACTCGAATGGGCGGTGATCTATTAGTAGCCAATGTGCAGCGCAGTGGAGGGGTCGTTTGTTTCATAAGCCTAAAACTCAGTGTCAACTAAATATCATTTATTTATCACTTTTGCATACATATTATTACAATGGTGGGTTTATTGCCAGTTGGATATTTTTCAACCAAACACACAATTTAGTGGAATAATTGAGTAGATTTCTAGTATTATATATTATATAAAACATTATATTGATAACACTGGCTCCATGTTTGATATGAGTAGGAGATGAATGAGGACAAAGAATAGTTAAACTAGGTTTTGGAAATGCTAAAATTGCTTTAGTCTGCTTTAGAAGATAATTATGGCCTGTGATAATACGTGATGTTTAAAAGCAATGACAGCAATATCCATAAAAAAAATTAAAAAGTTTTTAATGCAGACACCGAGGATTACTAATTTAAAATGCACTGAATTATAGATTTTATGTATCTACCCCTTCCAAAATCATGTTTCCTATAAATTTATTGGCTATTATAAGCTTCCTATAAAATCTATAATTTAGTACTTATAAATTAGTTATCCTCGATGACTGCATTAATTATTTTTTGGATATTGCTGTCTTTGCTTTTATACCCCAAATAATATATTACGATGTCTGTGCAAAGTTGATTCCACGGCCTAGCCGACTAAACTACGATTGAGGTACTGAAGAATCCAGTATTGCGAATGAAGATAAATGCTGAATAACTGTTTGCTGAATCGAGTAAAAGGCCACGATTTTATAGAAAGTTAAATTAATATTTCAGGTACTGGGGTGAGTGAGGATTTAAAAGTACATTTTAAAGCAGAGATAAAACATGCTTGTAACAGAACTAGTCCGCATTACTTTAGATTCCTGCCTTGATAATGAGTTGAAAATGTTCAAGCAATCATGACCAATCAATAGTTCAGTAGATATGCGACGTCAAAGTTTGCATTTTTAAAATATTTATACCTTATTTTTTGAAAAACGTTGGACTATCATTACAGTAACTTACATCATATACGAAAAATTCATTATCTTTAATACCAGTCAAATAAAATAAGAAAACCTTCCAATTGGAAGACATTCCAATTGGAATTATTCAGGGGTTATTTTATTTAACTTTTATTGAAACGAAGAAATTTTTCGTAATCGATATAAGTTACTGTAATGATACTTCAACGAAAAAATAAGTGAGAGATGTTGAAAAAAATGCAAACTTTGATGTCGCATATCTCCATAACTATTGATATTAGGTCATAATAGCTTGAACATTTTCGACTCACAATCAAGTCAGGAATCTAACAGTAAGGTATTGTGGATTAGTTCTGTTACACGGTGTATATTATGATATTGTTTTTTCTACTGTTAGGCTCGTTTTGAGTGGCCGCCACTGCTGGTAGCCAGAATTCGTTATTTCATGCGCTGAATTTTAATAGTAAAATTAAAAAAGAAAAGGATCTTTATTGAATCTGAATTTCATTTTTCCTTTACAAAACAGCTGGGAAAGCATCGCGGGCACACATTTTTCATTTTTGGAATAACCTTATTAACCGCAGTCTTCAACAAAGGCGGTTCTCGTTCAGAAAGCTCTTCGCGCCAATTCTCACTAATGAGAAATTAAAACCGGGATCGGGAATTCTGTTCGCTCTCTTTTTTCCGTGTAGAGGGAAGTTCTCTCGGCCAATTTTCATTTTAAAACCCTCGCTTCCCGCGCTTGGCTCGCGCGGAATAAGGACGCCATTGTTCGGTATCGCGACAGAAGCCCGCCAATTTCGGGCCTGGCTGTCAATACAACACATTCCTCGACTCAAACTATGCGACCCCCGCGCCGTCTCGGGAATCTAGAAATAAAGTGAAAAAAAATTATTTCCCTGTCCTGTTCGAAATTGGGTCCCAGCTCATCGCTGTATCGCTATTATACACGCTTGTCTGTCACTTCTTGACCAACAATCGCTCTAAAATTTGGCAAAGAGACGTATTCCAGATGGCAATACAACAATCATTAATTATTTTTACAAAATCTATTTGATTATTCAAAAAATATATTTAAAATGCCGGCGCATTATTTTATCTTACGTTATACATTTTTGTGACATATATATATTGTTTTAAAAGTGATGTTTGAGTTTTGAGTTAAGTTAGATTAATGTGATACTAAACAAAGGCTAAAAAGGAGAAATTATATTTCAACAACATTACAGTATATGCGTATGTCAATAAAATCAAAAGCGCAAGACCACAAGGATGATAATAAATAATTAAATAAATAAATATAAATAAGTACATGTTTGTTCATACAAAAACGTATTCCTTCGTTCCTGAAAGTATTTCTTATATAGAAATAACCATAGAAAAAATTCTACGAGTTAATGTATATATTGTCGAAAGTTAACGTATACACTATACTAGTGATTATATAGGTTATCAAAATTATCATTATCAAAATTTATACTTTGTAATATATAAATTTATATTTCTAGCCAAAACAACGTAAATTCGCATAAGACAATCTGGCTGTACGAATATCAATTTTATTTAAACAATGACTGGGATATTATTGCTGTCAGTCGTTTTATTCCAACCTCCTTAATCCATTAAAATTAAAAATACCTAATATTTATCAAAGCATGAAACCCCAATACATCCTTAAAATATTTAAAATATACCATATGATTATTTGAAATATGTATACAAAATGACTATTTGAAAAAACTCATGAAAAAATGTTAAAAGCCAGAAAACCTTAAACTATTAAAGGCAAGGAAACTCTAGTGGTATATTGTAAAAATATTTAAAATATAAAATATAACCAAAAACATACGCAAAAAAATCCTAAAAAAGATCCTAACGAATATATTGTGAAAATATTACAAGAATAGAATAATAAAAAATGTTATTTGCAAAAATTTGTACTGAGCTTTTCGGATCTAACACATGTTTGGAAACCAGGGAAAAGTTTGGTAATTTGGATCATTTTTTTTTCAAATGCGTTTTAAGTATATATTTTCTAGATTTTTAAGGTTTTTAGAAATAAAAGAACAATTATTAGGCTTTGCATTTATTAAGTATTAATCAAAATAACTATTAAAGATATCTCAATAATTAGCAAAATGTGAGATCGGAGCTTTGTTCCAATTTAGCCAACTTGTTCTGTTATTTGAATCCACGAGGTTGCTAAATTGGACTTTAATTGGTTCTGAGGTAAAACATAAAGAAAAACTATAATTAAAGAAAACAAAAATCATAACAGTATCGGTAAGAAACCTACTAAATACTTAAAGCTCTTCACATAGTATAATCATCGCAAATGTCATTATTTTGGGTAAAAGGTTTGTGATTTCAATTATGGCAACGTATAGTACGTAGTACGTACACACTGTATCCAATCTGCCTGCAGTCCATTTCAACCAACAGGGTGGATACGTCATAAAATAAATCTAATGAAATATAACCTATAAATGTCGGCAATTGTTTCGTGTATGTTGATTGTAGATACATTTGCGCTTCTAAACTGTACATTACAAATACTGTATGCTTAACTTTCTCTTAACTATACCCTTAGAACGATCCTTGCTTCCTGTGTTTCAATTCGTGGTATTGGTTTGCAGCAAAGCACATCTCCATCTCGGTCTCCGGCGATCCTCTTCAGCTCTGCGTAGGAGGCACAATTCATATCTTGGCACACTTGCTCAAGATATTCACGGCGAGGGCGCCCTCTGGAAATATTCCCCTCTACCATTCCCTCCAGTATAGTTATGAGCAGATTTTCGTGGCTTAAAATATGCCCCATCCATTTTGCACGCCTTTTCGAGATGGTACTCATCATGTGCCTGGTTTCATCGATCCTACTGAGGACCTCTTCATTCGTTATGTAGTCCCTCCAGGAAATTCCTAGGGCACATCTGTAGGTCCACATCTCGAAGACTAGAATGATAGAATTTACATTAAAAATAACAACAAAAAAAAATTAAAACAAAACACGAACGTCCAACCTCACAATCATAACAATATGGCAGATGTGCAATTAAGTTAGACGCATAACGCTTGGTGTTGCCAATATTGAAATTGAAAAACTACTTTTGATTCAATACACCATTCTTTCCCCTAAAATAAAACATATTTTTCAGTAAGTAGGTAAGTAATTATTTAAGTAAATTAAGTTGTTTACCTATTTAAAGTGTATTCATAACATTGACGCGACATTTCCTTCAAATTTGTCGCCTTACAATGAACGACTGAGCCC